>JAAAKM020001598.1:0-14439 GCA_010016025.2 Alatinidae sp. Z8VKAUB7J3 | reverse complement strand
AACACATCTTTACTCGACAAAAGTGCGCCTAATTGAAGACGATGTCGTGAAGAATGGAAATAAAAGTTACGGTAGTTCGGTTGATGAAAGTCAACTAGGATATAATACTACAATAAGTTAATAGGCTTCACATTTGTTACAGCATATCGCAGGCTCGAGAATAGCCGGAAGGGTGATTATGATTCAGTAGTAAGTCGTATTAAGGCGGTATTCTGAGGCGATACTGCTTCTTGTTGCTGCAATTTGGCAACTGACACTCACGAACGGCAAACATAATGAGAGTTACACAACCGTCTCTGGGAATAGACGGGTTCAGTGGGTAGATTTAGAGGTTGCTCATCTCCCCAATCAATATCATTTATTTTGTTTTAATCTATTTTACTTTAAATTCAGTTAAATGTTTATGCCAACAAATCTTGTAGGCCTGCCATTGGGTAACAATCGAGAAGTAAAGATGGGTCTACTAGACGAGTTGACTGTCGACTGCAGTTTCTTAAATTCAATTACAAAAATAAATGAAACAAGTGATGACCAAATGTAAATAATTTAAAACAACAAAAAAGTAAATGATATTCCATATATATAATCAAGAGATATAAGGTATAACATTAACTATTAATGTAAAAAGTAAACAATTAAATAGAAAGCCTTACTCGCTATGTAAAATAATACAAAACACAGTCCTTCCAACATGATGTTGGACATTAAACAAATGAGGATGTTTCTCGAGAGATATGATACGCTAACATATTGGTGATACGAAGATCTATGTGTTTAGTATTAATCATTACTAGCCACTCTTATTGCAACTTGTAATCATGGTTACCAATCTAATAGTTTATGGTATTTTTGCAATATATATATATATTAAATTCTATACTGTATTTTTAGGAGCGCCGCAGGCCTTTCTTATAGTTTCAAACTTGCTATTTGCAACGGTAGTTATATCCTTACTTCATCTTCCATTCTACTTTACAATTATTACAGACAGTTACCCCTCAGCATCTTTTATTTCAACAGAAGGAAGGAACTCGATGTTTAAGTAGGAACTGCCTTACCTCCAATTCGTCTATAGTCTTTCGTTGCAGCCCCAAACCTAAAAGAATTGCCTGAAAGAAACAATAAAAAGGAATCTTACATACTATGTTAGGACGTAAGTCATTGTTCTGAAATTCATTTCAGGTCTTATGAACATGTGATATTATAAGCAACGAAGACGGCCTTGGAAGCAGAAATTTTAGCTATACATGATAAATGGATCATACAGAATCCTATTCGCTTGTGTTCCTTTATAGGCTAGAGGGTGCTTGGAAAGTGTACAAACATGATAACACTGAGTGCGTTCTTTCGTGAGTACATCTCCTTTGTCAATCTCTAGCAAGGTGTTTTGCTAACTTTTCGCGAGCAGGCTCAATGATCCAGTTGATAAGCTGCTAAGAACAAAAAAGACAGGGGATCGCCATGATTATCCCCCTGTCAGCAGATCCTGACACTCAGGATCATTCCTCTGTTAAGACCTGAATACCAACACTAGCTGGCATTAAATCTCGTCAACGTGTTAAAAATATCCGATATCCTTAACCGTCCTTCTCGAGAAACATTTTGGAAGGGCTCTGCCATACTGCATTTTGTCTACTGAGGGTCTGGGACTTAGCTTCTGAGTAAAAACAATGCAAATTCAATAC
Organism: Alatinidae sp. Z8VKAUB7J3; assembly: GCA_010016025.2. Classification (NCBI taxonomy): domain Eukaryota; kingdom Metazoa; phylum Cnidaria; class Cubozoa; order Carybdeida; family Alatinidae; species Alatinidae sp. Z8VKAUB7J3. The sequence goes on along the minus strand of JAAAKM020001598.1, from coordinate 12,754 downwards.
GCATCGGTGCATCACGGCGATATCAAATCAAAATTAGGAACCTAATTTCTTGGAAAGACGTAATCTGCCTTTCATACATGAGTGTAGGTTGCAGCGATACCCTTTTTATATTTGTATTTAATATCGACAATACCGCAGTCATTTCATTTCGAATGATACAACAGTGGTCCAGAGACGAGTTGAATATAGTTTGGTAGATAAAATTATGTCAGTTGCCTTTATCACAATTCCATTAGAATCAACGACATCTCATCTTCAAGTACACCAAGACGATAAATAGAAAACTCATTACAGCAGACCAATAGTTTAGCATATCCCCCATTGGCAATACTCTCTGAAACTCAAAAAGGGATAGGATCCAACTTTGTCATCTCATATATGTTTGTGGTATTGTCATAAATTGCAATCGTTTGCTTTGTTTGTTTTATGACGTCTCATCATCCTACAACAAGTTTTACGATCCTACGCAAATTCTTGCAATACAATTATCTTCGTAAATTATTCATAAAGTAACATAATCATTAACGTCCTCGGATATTAATTGTGTCACACTATAATTTGCATATTAAATTTTGTAACTTTCCTATTGTCATGTACTTAGTAGAAGACAGAGTCACGAAATACATTTATGAACCGTATTTTTAATTCCAAACTGATTTTAAGTATTTAACAGTATCGACGCTGCACATTACGGTTACCTTAAACACTGTAAGAATCCCTTGTATTCGATTCTATGAGAGGTACCATGTCAAGTAATTCTTTGCACACAACTTATAATCCGCTTTCATTAATCAAATGATATTTAGACCGCTATATACTATGAGGTACGCTACTTACTGCTTGTACAGTACTTATGTTAAAATCCATCTTCTGGAGGAAATACAGCCTTGCAACTGTAAGGGGAAAAGCGAAATACGATAAGAGCGGGTGAGAGGCCACAGCTAAATGACCTTCTTCTACCCCTCCTATGAGAACACCTTTGTGCTGCCTTTACATACAGAAATCTCCAAAGATCATTGGGCAACTACCAACAACAACAACAAAGTGTTTTGTAACTTTTACCTCTACAATTACGTACTAAGGTATTGAGATTAGTACCTAAAGAGGAAGAACTTTGAACTGGTCTGTGTTTAGAAATAGACAATTACTTGTAACGACACGTTACCATTGCCTGAAAATGGTCGCTCTGAACTCAAGAACTAGTAGAAATTGCAAAGTGGTTTTCCTCTCATATTTCAAACAAAATCAAATAAGCTCCTGCGCAGAATTTCAACTAAACACCTATTTTACTGACGAATGAATAAAGAGACGAAAGGTCATCAAGAAAACGTTTCATGAACATGAATTTCTCTACGAAATCAAACCCACGAAACAAGCCACGATGTTGTAAACATTCATGACTCCGCAATCCATTTAAGAAATGCTTTCCGAATACGTTTGTTGCAAACCAGTATACCAACATTTCAAATTGCCACGAGGAATTTACATGAAATATGCCTGTTTTCATCCAATCAGCAAACAATTTATAAACCATTCAATCAAGTTTCGACTTTAAAATGAAATTCTAACCATCCAAGGCCCAACATATAAAAGCCAATTTCAATTTGGTAGATTTATCCTCATCCAGTTTCATCGCAAGCGGAAATATCAACTTTGCTTAAACTTTCGTGTGCAAGATAACTTAAACTAACAATGTATCCATCAATTCTGATTTACTCGTGCTCTTTTTCCCTCGGAAAGACATTAATTGGGTAACGGTGGAGGGACTGACGCACAAAAGCCGTCCCCGTATTTGGTGCATAGTTCGCAAGGGCGAATGGACCCCCCAGCTAGAGTAATCAACCCCCACCTACAAAGACAACCCTCACCTAGAACTTTAAAGGCCAACCCCCACCTGGAAGAATTTTTTGGGCATAAATTTCCAAAAGTTCAAATCGCCTCTTCCCACCAATAATATAAATAGAAACGGAACATTAATTTAGAGTTCTCCCATTGAAACATTTCATCATTTGAAAGGTTACACGATGCCAATTTATTTCATCACTTAAAAGGTTTCACCATGTCACTTCCTTGAAGAAAAACACCCGACCGCCCATCTTCTTGGGAGAAAAACTTTTCTTAAGTTAGCTGAACCAGAGTCCATAATACAACTTTTAATTTGAAGTAGATACTACCGTGCACTAAATTTAATTTAGACTGGTTGACAAGCCCCACCTGCAAATATCATCCCCCACCACAGAGGCCAACCCCTACCTGTTAACGAGATCTGAGGCAACCCCCACCTAGATAAAAAAAGTTGAAAATGCTGGACCCCCACCTGCCTGGGGGGGTCCGAACTGGGTGGCACCACCACTTAGATTTGTTTGATATCTACTAACAGACAGAGGACAAGGATTTTAAGACTTTCAAATTAGTAAAGGAACGTTGAAAAATTATGAATTATCATTTGACAGCCAACCTCAACCATTGATTGGGATTACCTATTCGTGGAAACGAGAATCTTTTTGCCACAGGAAGTTAAGGAGCGGCAATATTAAACAACTACGTCTGCAAGTATAACAACCTCTTTCTTGTTAGTAAAGAAACTTAAAATTCACTTCCTATGAGGCGTTTAAACTTCGGTTGGAAGTAGTTAATAAAAACGTAGATCATCCAGTGTGAAGTGACGCAAGGTGGAAGACGTATTTCTTAACAAGGGGAAAATAAATGCCTTCAGCAAGCGTACAATCAGCATCGTTACCCCTTTCCGGAAACATCAATGTCTGACCCAGAAAAGGTATTAAATGCATTAGGTGAATATTATAGGAGAAACCTAATACACATTTGCTAAAACAAACGGCTTTATGGAGCTTGTAGAAGAGGGAAAAGATGGTTGACCTCGGTCGGAGGCAACTCTAATGCTTCTCTTTCCTTAGGTTCTAACACTACATGGTCGATCATGTACATCTTGGATTTTACATTTCTTTCCGGTTTAAAAAGATGATTGATTATTGGAACTTGTGCCTTTGCAATTAAATTGGGTTTCATTAGTAACTACATTAGTGAAGCAAATGGTATCAATTTGTCGATTACATCACCTCGTATCATGTCAAATGCAGTAACAACTTGTATTTCGGAATTGAAAAATCCGGAGATATACCTGTTCTTTGACAATTTTCATAGCTCCCATATAAAAGTTTTGTATGAACTCAAATACTCCTTTCGTAACCTTGCAAATGCCAATAATTGAAATATTACACTTTGTTTATATCAGGATATACATTACTTATAAGAAGGGACAAGGAAAACATTTTCCAATGTACTTAATCAAGTTTGCTCTTTCGTCACACGAAATGATACATACCAGCTGGAAGCAAGTCCATGACAAGGTGGTAGTCAGTCATATTCCTTGAATACAATTCAAGCCTTTTGATATCAAACTTGGTGAATAGAAATTCGAGTTCCTCTTTCGTCAAGTCTGTAAATAGAAATGAAGTGTAAAGTTTGAGTATTCTAATTAGAAATAATACATTGCACCAAATAGCGACTACTATTGGCTGAGAACTACCCAGGGAAAATTAATGCTAAGAGAAATAAGGCAAATGATAAATTGAAACGTCTATGAGAAAGATAAACTCAAAAGAAAAAACTGAGGGAATGAGAGGTTAAAAGAAAGTAAGAAAAAAAAGAAATATGCAATACAAATAAACACAAATACAATCCTTATTACTTTTAATGTTACGGCTTGTTGTCGGAATGCGACATTTCCTTGAATGTCCCAACTTCTTGACTACAGCAATGCGGTTTTCTTCAACTATTACTTACTGCTACGTAGTGATGGATTTTCCTGCAATATCTGATGAGGAACTACTTTCCAAAACTACTGGACTTATGTGACACACTTTCACGATGAATTTTCGGTTTCGCTCATTGGCCACACGTGGGTGGCCTACGTCACGTGTGCTTATTTTCAGTTGGTGACAAACGACCTTCTTGAGGATTCGATCATCATCCATGCGACGAGAGTTTCCATACAATACAGCTGGGAATAGATTACCATTGCTTCCATACTTACTATATCTTAAACTTTTAAAACAGCAAAATATATCTCCGTTCTGTTAGCGATACCCCTTCCTCTTTTCAAAAGCGAACAAGTATGAGCTTTTCATCATCATCACCATCATCTATCGGGCGCGCCCGAATTCATGATAAGCATTCTCCATGAATCTCTGTTCTTCATTGAACTCTGGAGATCGGGCATTGGAAGATCTGTGTCGTTCTGGAGAAGGGTTGCATAGTCCAGCGGGGGTCGGACGACATTTCTTAGCCATGGCATGGTTTCCATAGCACAGTGAGCGCTGCAGGTTCTACACTTCTGAAGCAGTGTCCCGCGAGGCAGAGTCGGCGTACTCTGATGGTATCTGTAACTTTGGGTAGGCTCCCGTATGAGCACTTACTGTAACTTAATTGCATCCCACTCTTGTGTAGTCTTACGATAAAGTGCAGTACAACTTCAAAACTATCCTTGACGTACAATTTTAAAAAGACAAGTCCCGTTTTCCTACTAGTATTTGCAGATAACTTTCGTTTACCCGTCGATACTCACACCGGAACTCATTTCGCCAAAAACAAGTAAAATAAATCCCGTTAAAACTCTAGTTGGCGGCACTTTTGACGTCTGTTTAAAATGTAAACTTCATGCAGTACTATCGAAGTTGCTAGTTTTGCTCCGGACCCGAAATACGCCCTGATCAAGTTATTTGCAACTACAGTTCACCATGGACCTTCGTAATCTCGGTGTCATTTTTTCATCAACTAGTACCGATATTTATTTTTAGCAAAGGCGAAAACCACGATAGCCGTAAAGAGGTCAACGTGACGAAAGTCGCCACAAAGGCTCTATTCGACGGGACTGTAGTCTACAACTTAACTGTCTTTTGTCTTGTCGTCACAGGCTAGCACTTAGTCGTAGCGGGTTTTGCCTGGGTTTGGCGCCATCTCCTCTTGCCTGATGAGATCTTCAGCTTATTGGTGCTCATTGCAAAGTATTTAAACAGCTCACCGCATCTCAATGCATAAGTGATTTTCATGTCTCTCGTGGTGCACAATAGGAGAGTACGGTAGGTGCCAGTGCCACGGCAGCATAAATCAACATACACATTCAATTGTAAACAAAGAGTCAAGAGAAAACAGGTCGCAGAGAGACTGACTAATAAATCAAGTGAGATACAGAGATACTGATAAAGCGTATACACAAAAATGAAAGCAGAGTCTTGAAATCCATCCCCTTTCAATATCATTCGTACACAAAGGCTCTTGTCGGTTGATGGTAATCAACATTCAACCATACCTCGTACAGGGCATTACCTAGTTAGCAAGACGGGTATAAGATGCTAACATACACAAAATAACGAATGTCAGCCAATCAATATCAAGTAAAGTCAATTTTAAGCCAGATTACAAAATGTAGAGAATAGGCCTAACATTACTGGAACCTTACTGTTCCAAAAACTGAACTTAAGCATCTAGCTAATTTTGCCTACAATCGCCACCTTGGGCAAACGTATCTGCAAACGTGAGCAATTCTGCATATGCTCTCAGACTAAACTTACCTAGTTTTTCGTTACATAAATTCTTAGCACTTTGTAGTACACTCAATCCAAGGGATGCTGAAAAGCTTCGAAATTCATAGGACAGAAGTGTCAAGAATCTTTTACGGAAGTCTGTAAAAAAAAGTAAAATATTTACATCATACGTATGTGTACCATAACATGTAAATGAGGTCAAGGTTTTCATACACTTTGAAATACTTGTAGTTTCCTCAAATACACAACTGAAAACTGTGTTTGAGGACAGGGTGGCATTATGTGAATGAACAGTACAAATGTTCCTGTGAGCGCCTGGAAAAGGAAATTATGTAGAACAAAAATTATTCATCACAGCACCACTACATCACCGATGTACATATTTTAAGCAGAGACACAAACAAATAGTGTCACTTTAAAGCATGCCCTCCAGGCTATTTAACTAGCTAATTAAAAAGTTGGTCTATTTGAAAGGATTTGCCTGTTGATATATTCCATAAAGTAACTTCCTTATAGACCACTGTGCTCAACTGCAGAGTTGTATGAATGGTATAGCAAAAGAGCAAATCGCTAAATGTGATTGATCAGACCGGAATATGAGTCTCATAAATCCAACTTGGTTCAATACATAGTCCACTTATTTTCAATGCATTCAATACAGGTTCAATCTCACGAAAGATCATTAGTTACATCAGGAATTGCATCAGATTTTAGATTACTCTAGGCCCCAACGAAAACTCCAAACGTGGGCACCGCCCTAGACCCTATCATAGGGACCTGCAAGGTGTAAAACCGCATCATTATAATATGGGCATCATTGCAAAGTGTATGTGAATTATTCCATATGATCTTTCAACATATAAGGGTAACGATTTGAGGATATGAAGTTCCTTGAGTAACCTTTACAACAGGGAAAATAACAGCCCTTTCAATCACCACTTTAACACACTCAAACAACATGTAACACATTAAACGAAGACTGTCATGAAACATCTCTTTAATCTTCCTTTGGCAAACTAATTTTGACCGACTTTCATTACATCATGTGGAACAAGACGCAAAATATGGACGCCAAGTATTAATCTCTGAGGCAGCATTTATTTATCTATTTGTTAATTGGCTTTTAACAAAATTACTACTACTGTGATTATATAAATCTTCGATGACAACTAATCAACGCATATTAATTATATTATTTTTTCGCAGGAGGCCATGAAAAATTTGAAGGAGGTGCAATAGAGTTTTTTGCAGCAAACAAAAGTACACAAACGAATTATGATCCCCATAAAGATAAACTTATAAATGTGACAGGCAACATCAAATACATCAACATCAACATCATCTATTTACGACAACAAAATACGTTTGTACCATAGCACCTACCAATCCAAAAATCCTTTAACCAGTTTGTTTCCAAGTCTGCTTCTGTTTCGTGAAGTAATTTCAACATAATACAGGAGTTCTCTCCGGTCAGCTCATTCTAATTTCAACGAAAGAACAGAATGCTACTGCTTGGTTTCACCTCAAATATCATGGTACGAACATCAGAACAGCCATGTTAATAAAGTGCACCAATATTACAACAATGCACCAAAAATAACGAATATTTGCACTATTATTACAAGCAATGTACACAAATAAAAGAATATGTGTACTATGACTACAATCAATGCACACCAAATAAAGAATATATGCACTATAACGACAAGAAATGCACACAAACTAAAGAATGTGTGCACTACGACTACAAGCAATGCACACAGAATAAAGAATGTGTGCACTATGACTACAAGCAATGCACATAGAATAAAGAATGTGTGGACTATGACTACAAGCAATGCACACAAAATAAAGAATGTAAGCACTACTATTATAACAATGTACACCAAATAAAGAATGAGTGCACTATGACTATAAGCAATGCTGACACACTATAATGGATGATCAGAGCAACACTGGCACGGGCAAATGTGCACCACAATTACCAAAATGAAAGCGAGAATTAAGGGCATGTGCCAACCTTAATCCAAGAAACCTACACATCTTATGTATAAGGAGCAAATTTAGAGCTTTCTATTCACAACAACCCGAACACCAAAGGCACATTATGCACTATAGATAATTAGAGGGCCGTGAGCCAAGTTAAATCACATCAACCATGATGAACCGAGATAAGATTGTCATGAGCATCATGATCAGCAGAGGTATGAGCATATCACCATTGGTAGAGGTATGAGCATTACAAATGAGCAGTAGCACATTGTTGATCATTGGTATTATCACAATTAGAAGTTAATCACACACTGCCATCACCACGCAATAAATGAACGCAGTGTAATGAATATGAGAACAGCAAGGACCCAACTATCCGAATGCACATATCAAGAATTTTAAATAAAAACCCTAAGAATAAACAACTCAAGAACCATCAACATGGACAAGAAGGGAATCTATAACGTAAACAACAGCAGTAGTAACTGAGTCATAAACATGGGTAGTAAAAGAACAATCGTCAAATAGTCTCATATTTTGAAAGACACTAGAGAAATAAAACATATGACATCATCACTATTTTAGCCTAGGAGAACGTATTCCTATTGTGTGCTTAATAAACTGAGATAAGGTAAACCCCAATCACAGTATCCTCTATGTGTTTAGCCCGCACATTAGATTCACTCTACCTTGCATGCTTACAAGTTTCTAATTTTCTATTGCTAATTAAACAGAGACGATTTTCGCCAAATCCTGATTGATAATATCACTCATTCAACACCCATCAGGTACGATGAGAAATATTTATTTGCTTATGTGGCGCACGCCGAGTTAGCTTGGGGCATGGGGTTGAGCCCCTGTGGTAACACACTTCTCTCGTATGTTTTCAAAAAAACAATCCTCTTTTCTCAATAATGCTTTTTAATTTTCAATAGGTTTGGGGTAGGTTGATGGGCCGGGTGCACCCCTTCCTGGCTCAAATTATATGGCGCTCAGAGGTCCTTGTTTAAAATTGCGTAGAGCTGGCTGTCAGTGTCCATTAACAAATGATTAGGAGCTAATATGGCAACAAGAAAAATCAAGTATCTATCTCAGCTAGTAGAGCACACGCCACGAAAGCGCGGGACAAGGGTTCGAATCCTCTGATCTTTGAAAGACATCGAAGAAATAAAATAAGCCACGACGGGGCGTTCTAACTCAGAACCAACAAACTCAAGGCGTGTACTCCAGCAAATAATGTGGCGACCAGAGAAATAATATTTGTTAATATCGTTTTTACGTCAACTCCGTGCATCAAGCTTCTCCCCGGGAGTCCACGGGCCCAAGATTCGAATCCTGACGGTGAAATATTTTCGAATCCTTCTTTAAAACCCAATACTTACTGCTGTTTGCCTCAAATAAACTGGATGAAATTTTCCTCTTTTCCAGAACCTGTAAAAAACGGAAACATTTACATAAGTTAAGTGTTGCACCACTTGTCTGTAACGTGTTTTGCTGCGGGAAGGACTTTAATAAACTTGGAGCTATTACATCTTAAAAATGGGGAAGAAATAATAGGCCAATTCGGTGTGTATCATATTCAAACGACTGCGATTCACTTAGTCCGTCACTAATTCCACTCCACCGATCTAAGCATCTTAGCACTCTCTACTTGCATTAAAAATGAGTTAACATGCACTACGTCAAGATACCTAAGAGCAGAAAGGGGGAATAAGCGGGGGGTATAACTAGTTTATAGAATAAAATATAAAAACAAGATGGTTTGTGTATGTAAAGGGACTACGGAATGAGAGTGTGGGGCGGGGCGGGGGGCGCAGACGCTAGCAAAGATGTTTTCTTGGGTCTGCAACGCAGGTTCAGAAATTCTTTGGATGCCGTCAGTCAGTCATTTCTAATGAGGAACGTAGCAGTGAAAATCATTCGTCATCATTCATATGTAACTGGAAAAGTGTCTGGGGTTAAATAAGCAAATTAGAAATGCATACGTTCTACAAAGGACTGGTGTGTTTGACTATACATGACAAGCAATTTTCAGTTTTTAAATCTCTTGTGGATAGTAAAATACGTTAATTTGGGCGTTAGACCGTTCAACTATTCAAAGACTAGAAAAGTACCTCAGCAAGTCAGACGTCAGACCATAAGACACTCCGAGGTAATCCAGTCTTTCTGGGGGTCTCTCTGACAGTTTTAACAGCAAAGGTGGCAAATCTTTCTTTGGCATGATGACTTCCTCTAAAATATCAGCGGTCTACAATAAATAAAATAAATAATGTCTTAAGGATGAGTTATACTTTGATTCATCAATTCCGCTTTGGGGTCTGTAAGCCAGAGACCAAATGGTAAAACAGTTGCAAAGCTACAAGACGGAGGAGGGTTACGCCCACTGATAGAATTAATTGGAAAGGTCAGCAACCGTTATCTTTTAGGAAGAAATAACAACCAATTACACATTAAGTTAAAGGCCAAATGAAAATATTGTAACTGTGTAAATTATCAGGGTCCTTTACGACTAGCAGTCAGTTCAGATCTAATAAACCGGCTACTGGTACCATGTAATCCTGTATAGCTCGCTTCATGGTTTGGTGGTCATCATCGAAGCCTACTGCTTAAACTGGCATGCGATGATGAGAACAGTATGCAGACACCCAGCAGCACTTTTGATAAGTGTTGTAAAAGGGAAAGGGAGCACTATTCTGTCAAAGGCCATTCACTTTTCTTATACTCTCGCAAAAATGAAATGCCAACCAGAAACACACTGATATACCCTCTTGATACAGAAAAGCCATATGAAAAGTAAATGATCCCTACTCCCAGTCTCTCTAGTGTCAATGTCTACCGTGACAAACAGAGAAAAAGATAAGATATAGCGAAAATAATCAAGTGAAAGATTCTTTCAAATAGGAGAGTTAGTAAATATTACATCATGATTATGAGAACGTCAACATTTGGCATCCACACGATGCAAAAGCTTTCCTATTTATTAGTTATACCATCGACACTCAAACGCAACAAAATGGATCGATACGCAAGAAAAGAATAATTGTTTGACTGGAGAAAATGGTGATACCTCGTCCACTTGTGTGATCTGCTTTTCTTGTACTGTGGTGTTGATTGTCGTATCACTCAACTGCAATATATTCCCCTCGAAGTAGTCAATCAATTGTTGCAGTGCCCTTTTGCCATACCCCATCTAATAATAGTAAAAACCATAATAAGATAGGTACTATTTACGATGCAAGATACGAGAATGCTTGTCATTGGCCTTCGATAATCACAAAAATGATTTTTAACTCAACTTAGCTGGGTTTGTTTACCATTCATACTGGCGTACTTAGGCGTAGATCCAGAAGTAGTTTTAGTTTGTTAAACCTCAGCCGATCTGTGAAAACTACATAAACGTTCAATATTTTTTGGTATCATAGTGGCATGAAATACATTCTGTGACCAGGCTATTTCTTGCTTACACCATATTAGTTATTACGTAATAACTTTGTATGGCCATGTACCAAAAATATTCGCTTCACATATGAAAACTATACCGATAAGCTAAACCAAGGTTCCGCAATAAAGTTACAACTTTAGGAGATGCTATCAGTCGCTACACCCTCCCCTACGCGGGCCATTAAAAGATAATATGAGAAAAGTTTGTCTACAGGAACGTTTTCTCAACTGTGGAGACTGTATCGTACAGGAATGACGTCAGATAAGGTAAGGGGCAAACGCGATAAGGCATTACACTCGTCGTATTTGAACCACCTTTCTGTTATCGGATGGCATAAATGTACAAGGTAAAAACAAGAACTCATTCTCACTCAGTCTTTGAACATGACATGCGAGTGCTTATATCACATTAACCTGTACACTCTCATCAAAAGTATGCATCTTAGAGGCTTACAAAATCGTGCTTGTTGGCAAATAAAATACTTTGGGTTATGACACTTACGTCATAACCCAACTGTCGATTCTTCTAAACAAGTCCTTTCACAAACTAGTTACAATGTTCGTTGGTAAACTTTGGTGTATGCATCAGATACGTTTGCAGACCTCTACCCTATAGTACTGTAAACACCTTGTTGTTTATCCGCTCTACGTTCAACTTAGACTCTGAAATATAGAATAAATGCTAAAATCAGAATTTGTACACAGTACTGATGACCACGGTGTTCTTGTTGGCTATTTTAACATTGAAACGGCAACTGCGGAAAGCACTGGACGAAATGAAATTTTCTCATATCATCGATTGCAAACTTACCCCTTGAAAATCTGGATGAGTTGCAATTCTCACAATTCTGCCTCCAGATAATTCAGCGAAGTTACTATCGCTAAACTGCAAGAAACAATATAAAACGGCCATTTACCATACCTCCATATTTTCACTAACAAAAGTTCTACCTGGCATTCAAGTAAACCAGTGCACGCCAATACATCGCAATGGTCGGAGGATAGCATTCGTAACAAATACAATGTAGGAGACTAATGAAGAGAAAACGAAGAAGAAGGCCTAAGATACTCAACATAGCCATCTCTTTTCAATTTCTACACAGGGGGTGAGTATCGACCCGCATATACAATACAAATTACACAATATTGCCAAAGTACACCCTTTGCAAGAATAGTGGGTCAGTTACTGCGTCAATAAATCACGATGCTTTGCATAAATATTCCAAGAGTAAACGTTTGACAGAATGTTACTCCATAACCTATGCTAGGAATCATGTTTGAAAAATCATCTAAAAACGTGTTAATCGTCAGGTAAATCATATTTATCTCAGGGTAGGGGTATTAATTAGGTGAAACTCCAATAAAACAAGTGGAAAGCTGTAGGAGAAGCCTCTATTCGTATCCTTGCAATTAAATATCATCTTACCATCCTCAGCCTTATCCTTGTCCTCCTCTTCTTCACCGCCATCATCATCATCAGCATTATCGTCATCATCGTCGTCATCATCATCATCATCATCATCATCATCATCATCATCATCATCGCCATTACCATTATCACCGTTATTATCACCCTCACTAACATCATCATCATAATACTCTTTCTCACCATCGTCATCATCATCATCATCATCATCATCATCATCGCCATTACCATTATCACACCGCTATTATCACCCTCACTATCATCATCATCATAATACACTTTCTCGCCATCATCATCATCATCATCATCGCCATTACCATTATCACCGTTA
>JAAAKM020001597.1:0-14441 GCA_010016025.2 Alatinidae sp. Z8VKAUB7J3 | reverse complement strand
TACCTTAATCCTAACTTTTTAACAAGAAGAGGGGTACATTTGATTGCAATGTTCTCTTGCAAGTGCTATATGATAATCTTTTCGTTTACCTTGAAGGAATTCCTTTATCAGGACAAACACTGGTGTAAGAGGGCAATACAGAGAGAAACAACGTCGTATCTTTCCTTCTGAAGGTGCTAACATCTCGATTCATTCACATTCGTTACTGAGCTGTTTTGCTTTTGATTTCGATGAAGCTTGCTAGACAATCTAGGACTAAACTGCATTACACATTCGCTATTCATTACTTAAAATGGAAGGTAAGCCTACAGATCATATTATGCTGAGAATGCCGGGAACGTTTATGTCTCATAATTTGCTTTAAAATGATCAAGTATGAAATAATGTTCTCCCATAGACAGTACTTTTCAGTTAATGCCTCTCACCCCAACTCAAAGATTAAAAATCTGATTATGAATATTCAAACCTTAATTCCATTCACAGTTGATATAAACATAATACAAGGGGCTTTTGAAAAGTTAGTAAGTAGAACAAAACTTCTGGGGTTTAGTTTCTTTCAAAGGGGAGGATTATAGCTCATCATTTAGAAATACCCGAAATACGTGATGAATTTTTTGTCTCTCGTGGTTCCGAAAAAATAGAGGCTGTGAATAAATTCTTTTCTTAAACAATGCAATAGCGGCCTTCTTTTGATAAATGTAGTTCTTAAGAGCGTTAAAGTGAAAAGGAGAACGTGCTTTTGCTGGTATACCATGTACATGTCGGGTATTCAAAAAAATGCTGAGGAGTTGTCTCACAGAGTCAAACTTTAAAAATCTTCTCCGATATCATTTCCACTGCAATACTTGGCATTTGTTCCAAGGTGCTCTGGGTTTATACTGGCAACTATAAATTTCTGTTAAGCAATAGTATCAAAGAGTGCTTTAAGTGTACACTTTCTTCAAAGAAAGATTTTGCATGACTTGTTTGTATTTGCAAACAAACACACGAATATAAAGATGAGTCGTTATTTGTATGTGTAAACATTTTCATGAGATCAATATTTTCTTATTCTATACGAGGAAACTTTAAGTTTTGAAGTGGATGCGTGTTGGGGGAGGGAAAACTGAAAAGCCTGTCGTTAATGTCAGAAAAGTGGCATTTTTAGGGTATTTCTTTTTTATTACTCTTTGAATTATAGTATATTTTAAAGACGGCGAAACACGAAGCAGGAAGCCATTCAATCTATATTAAAGAATGGAAGTACAATGCTATCCTCATTTCAGGTTTGAATATTGAAGAATCCGGGGCAAATTTTATAATTTTCTTTTGTTTCACAAATAATTACTAGTCAGTGGATGAAAATAAAATAACATACAAATTATAGTTACCCGAAAAGCTCTCTGTAATAAATAAGTCGTCAATATTATGTTTAGAAACACTGCTATGGTCCTCCAAATTTATTCTATCAATACTAGCAATACATGGAAATAACACAGTAATGATAACTCGCTACATTCTCTTCTACACTTTCAAAGCACCTTAGTATCTCATGCTACACTTGGCTTTTAGTCTACTTCACTGACATTGTGCTACTATCAAAGGAAGAATGGATTAATGTAGAACTACTTTCAAACAACGCAACGGTTTACGTATAACAAAATGTTTTAAGTTCTTTAGAATTCAATAATTCATTGATGCCTTCATGTAATCATAGTGAATTCTTATTATGAGATACAGCCGAATTGACACGACAGTCCTAAAATGTCCTGATATGCTGACGTTTAAGAATAAGATGAGCAAATTCTTATTTTTCTCAAACATTCATATGGTATTCATAAGCCTCAAGCTCTGAATCAATGTAAACCCAAATTTACTTGAACTAGGGTTCGGAAAGGCACACGAAAAACTTAAGAAGGCAACGAAAAATGAGAGGGTACTGATTGCTATTAATGTTTGGACAAATATACTCGAATTGTTTACTTATATTGTAGTGAGTCTCATATGGGAAAAGATGGATAAAGACATTTCAGGTAAAAAGTGATTCACTATGCGATATGTATAAGAGACGACTTGATCTCTTTTCGTAGATCTTTATGTTTAGAAACAAAACAGCCAAGTACCTATGGCATATTTTATACCAAGCTTGCGACATCTGCATTTACCGAGCTGTGGTTAGATATAGGATCGACAATGTTTCATTTTCAATAAACTTGAGGGATCATTTCATAATCAGTGTCTTAGCAATGCACAGATATTTTACCAAAGCTTTTCATTTTCCTTATTTTATGTGGATTTCTACGAAGTAAACATTACTTAACTTAATGCGCTAGATTATAGTCTCATGACGACCATTCTTCACAACTTAAGTTAAGCGGAATAGTTAAGTTCAACTGAGACTCTAGATTTCTCGTTCGATCACAACATAAATGCTACAACAAACAAGGTTGGGATCAGTCTTCGGATTTGTGTGTTTGCTACTGTCTGTGTTCCCCTATTAGACCTTCACTAGCTTTAAAAGATAGAGCGTTAAAATATGTCCCAAGGGTAAGAACTATATAAAGGTGTCATGATAAGTTGACAAAAGGCACTGATCACTTAGATTTCATATTAAAGTAATACTATCAGAATATACCGTAGACTTTCTCGTAGTTTATGATGACTATTTCAATATTTTGCAAATACATGTTATTGCAATTTAGTGTTAGGCATGCGCACTGACTTAAAGAAGGTTTATTCTGATGTCAAGAAGTTTTGAATGGTTTTACAAATACCCATAGTTTTTAAACACCATACTGCTTTGAAGTGCTTTGATGTGCTTTGATGTCCTTGATTTCATTAACTTTTCTCTATCCCGACTTAACTAATTAAATAATAGAAATACAATGTCTGAAGAATTGGGGAGTGACTGGACAAAATGATATTTCAGAAATACCCACAATATTATTAACTCCATAATGCTTTGATAGGCTGGATTTCATTTAATACTTTCTATCACGCCTTTAATAATTCAAAAAGAGTAGAAATGCCGTGTGTCAAGAATTGGGAGTGACTGGACAGAAATAATATTCAGGAATTATTTTTACTTTTTCTAACGTGAAAAGATATTTTCATAAAAAAAATAGCAGAATTATCAACCATGGAATACGATATTAAGAGGAATGAAGATTGGACAATTTTTTTTTTAGAGCAAACCATTATTAATAGATGGAAAGATGAATGAATCGTCATTCCAGCTTGACGTAAGGCACATAAAATTCCAAACGACTTTGTCTTACAGTAATGACTTGTCGGGAACTTCAATTGTCATCAATTCGTACTTTACTGAAAAATTGCTCGCGAATTGTCCTCCAATGAAGGAAAATGCCTGGCAATCATGATTTGATCCCGAATTTGTCCGACATTTGTCGAAAGTCGTGAAATTCACTTAAAAAGTTAATATCTGAAAATTAGAAGCACCAATCGTAATCGCGCTTTTGCACTGATTGTACCTGAGTCCATATCGTCTGCCATACTTCAAAGACATTCATAAAAAGTGCTATGGCTCATTTACTTTATTGTAATCTTCGCCTACCTGTAGTTTTGTTGTTGCTTTTCATGAAAAAGTGATTATTTAGGTCAGTGGTTCCAATATGGGGCGGTAGCTCCCCGTTGGGGACGTCATAAGAGGAGAGCCAAATGATATAAGATTTCTAATGAAGTGCCAATTCCTGATTTTGCGTTCATCTAGTTTGTGAAATATTAACACTTGCTTCAAGCGTTACATCGTTTACTATCTTTGATAAGTAGCTCAACAATGCCAAGCTGAGGACCTACACTTGCTTGATATGAGGATCTGATGGGCGCGCCAGGGCTACAGTTCATGAGACTAGGGTCAGTGGCATCAAATGTTTCGGAATCAATGTTTCAGTTTAGGAGTAAGCAACACTAGCATGCAACCAAAACAGTTGCCTGCACCTGTTTTAAACCAATTCAGGGGCCAATACTGTCAATGCCAGACTAGAATGGAATAGAGGGTTACATCATTTCATGAATCAGTTGGGGTGATTCATTGTATAAGAGAGTTGTTGCGACATAGAATTTTTGACTTTGAAACGAAACATTGACGCCGATAAAATGTTGATCAAACTTAAAATAGCGATGACAGAATTATAAGTAACCGTTTGGATGAAATAATAACGTCAGACAGACTTCTATTCGATATCTTAAGTTCCCATAATAATGAAAAGTCAATGAAACATCGATAATGAACTTACGACGGGCATCGCCTAGGGATGTAATTTACTTATTGATTTTATTACACCATAGATTATTTCTTGTGCTAGGAACACAATTATATGCAGGGCAGATGTTTGCAGATGAATACTTAAACTTATATGAGCATGTACATAGCTTCGAGGGGGAAAAACCCGTAAGGTGAAAAAAATACTATTATCCCACCATTCCTAAGCTTTTCTTTGCTTCACAAAATCTCGAATAAAGAACTTACTCTTTTATGTTTATTACTTGTTGAAGAATACCAAAAAGTAAACACTAAGGAGTTAGTTCCATTTCAAATGATTGGTGTAATACCGAGAGTATTTTCCTGACCATATCTCTAAATTATACATTGCGTACAAATTTGAAATCTATTCTGCTTGATGTTTTTTCACATTCATTTCTGCTGGGACTTTTGGAGTCCTCCTTGCAACTCCACAACCGTATGTTTCCAGCCTCCGCAGCTTCAGTTAGTTTTAGTACTATCGATTCATGTAAAAATAATAAAATAGTTTGGTTCCATATGCTATGATAAATTAGACATAAACCATTTTGAGTACGAAGGTCACTTGTCAACAGAATATGTTTTTTCAAAAACGTTTCTAAGTAATTTCATATTTTGGCTAGAAATTGAACAAATAAAATGTTAAGGCAGAATATCAATATTTTCTTATGTAAAGTAATCAATCAAAAGAGAAAGGTGCGCTCTTTCTTTCCACATAGTCTAAAAGCCCCCATCTCCCTCTCCTCTAAAAGCAAGATAGCGTTAATGCAATCTGCAAAGGTTATATTTTTCTTGAAAGAATCGGACTTTAAATGCTATCACCAGAACTTTACTGCATATATTGAAGTGTTAGACCAGGTTTTGGATAAAATAATGTTAAAAATCAATTTATTTTCCGATACCGTTTCATTTTTCAATGCTGTAGTAACACACAATAACTTAGTCTAGTTTCTCTTGGCTTATAACCTCAAAATGTAAGTTCTTCTTGTTCCTCTACCAAGCAATTAGAAATAACAAACATGAAAATATTTGCGTCCCTGATCAGCCTATAGATGCCACTGTCTGTAAATTTTGAAAGTTACTCTGTACTTAAGTAGACTGTGCTACTTAATGGACTTGCTAAAGGGTAATGAGTAGGGATTGTTAATTAAGAGCATGTAACTGGAAGGGGAAACGAGTATACATCACAAATAACTAGCAAGCACAGGCCCAAATATTCTGCATGTATGCGTCATTTATAACAGCCAAGTGTTCCACATTGCACTGTCAGTCATTACAAACACTTATACAAGCAACAAGAGAACAAATGCACTTCACGGCTATCCCACTTATCAAGTGCTCAAGAGTGGATTTGTATGTTGCCGTGCACCAATGTAATATTTCAACACTTAGAAATATATCAAATTACGGCCAGTTTATACACTGAGCCAAGTTTTACGAACCTTTCTAGAAAATGTCCTGTCTTGCAACATCTCAAGTTCTCTCGAGTCAATAAAGTGTAGCAATGACTCAGTTTAACAAGTGATTCAAGGACACATCAGTGCCAAAATTTCTAATACCCGTCAGTCAGTAATCCATACTCGTGCTTAAACAGTGTTTCTTATATCTAAGCAAATGCTCATTCACTGTGCACCAGTGACATGTAATAATTTTATACCATGTTCACATTTGTGTTTCAGATAGCCATGCTAATCACTGCACTGCGCTTTATTACAACAATTCTCACATTTCTTGAAATCCAAATTTGCCAAGTCGATCAGGCACTCACTCAGGGAAGAAGGAAATGAAATCAATTCAACAGCTCGCATGAAAGGATATAACCGTGGGTGAGTCCGTATTCCTGTGAATCTACAATTCCGTATATTTCCACGGCCTATCGGTTTAATGGCTCAGCCAATTATTAAATGTTCGATAGCAGCTTAAAGCTGAGAATCATTTAAACGATTGGAAGCTTTTTCATGCTCTCTGATACTATGCAAAGTAGATACTCTTTCTGTGTGTAATGCCATCGTGGAATCATAAGTAGCTGTAAGCAATAAATTTTAACACCAGTCGTTTTCTTCATCTTCGTCCATGGCATAAATGGCATAAGGCGATTGACCTCGATCGACTGCCCTGGCAATTTGTTCGTTAATTTGTGCAATCATGTGATCATAGTACTGTTGGGTCTGTCTGCCATTTAAGATCTCCATTTCATCCTCAACGTAATTTCCTGGAAAGTAGAAGAGAATGGCGTCAAGGAATCAGCAGTTGCTAGTAGGGTGAAGAAAGGATATAGAGCCAAGGCGAAGAGACAGCAAAAGCATGTAGAAGAAAATAAGGACAAAGTTAGAACAAGTGGTATGAATACTGTAAATTTTGTGGTAAAAAAACACGGACGAACTATAGGTAAGGTTCCAAGAAGGAATCTACAATTTAAACGTTTCGCCTTTTCTTCAGGACATCGTCAGGTCTTTGTACACTGGAGGATTGGCATTGTGAACCTATATTGTCAATAACACTTCTGTGAGTTAATAGAGGATTGTATAGACTATTTAAGAGCGTGGATCTGCTACGCATTCTTGTCTTTATTCTGCCTTTCTAGGTTCATTCTGGCTTGCTTGCTTTCATTGTTATAATTTAAAGTCAACACTCTTTTCTGTACTGTAAAGCTCACAATTGACCCAATTGCTTTGTCTGCATATTAAGCATAAATATATTTATACATGTATGAATGAAAATATTGTAAAGTGATGTTTTTAGAATACAAATAATACACGATGTCAACATGTCTTACCTCTATTCGCCCTTGTAGGATCCCTTTGGGAGTCAAATCTAGAGTCCATGTTGTTGTTTCCAGACGCATTATTGACATTCGAGCGTCCACTACTGCCTGCTGAACGTGTCCTGTCTACATACCTCTGGTCGATGGGAGATGATTCATAAATTCCTGTTCTCGGTGGAGTGTATTGCGATACGCCGGTGCCCGACAAATTTGGGTTGGATTGCCCAGATGACGTTGTTCCTTGAGACGTAATTGATTGAGGTGGGAGAGAACTACTTGATGAATAAGAAGGACCTTGCGCGGACTGCAGAGGATTACCATACTGGGATGACAGAGTATAAGAACTGCTCTGCTGTGTGGTCCCTATTACTGTAACGGTGGTATTTGGCGTTTGATTGGAGTAGCTACTGTGACCCGATAAACCCTGTTGACTGCTAAAGCCGGATTGAGGAGGAAGATTTGTGTGGCTGTTGTGCCCTAACTGATTAGATGCAGATGAAATTGAAGAATTGCTCATTCCGGTATAGTTGGAATTAGAGGAAGACGGTTGGTGAGACGAATAGCCACCTAAACCATGATTTATAGAGCCCGGCGGATGCCCCGAACCTGTGGATGGATTGTTTGTATTTCCATAACTTCCACCAACAGAGTATTGAGAACTGCCACTAGATATTGTCTGACTAGAAGCTGTATAGCTTGGATGATTCACAACTGAAGGATACGAGACACTGCTAGATGAACCTGACTGGTTCATGGATTGGTGGGTAGCTGGACCTTGGTTATGCTGGGAAAGATTGGGCGAGGACTGTACATGCGAGGCACTTCGGGGACCACTGGTAGTAAGTCCATGGCCACCAGCATAAGTAGTTCCAATGGAACCTGAACTCTGGCTTCCTCCTCCTGTCATGCCACGTGCGTTTAGTCCTGGGCCATGGGAAGTTGATAAACCACTTCCGTGACTTGAACTCGAAGACACAGAATTTCCAACTGAACCTGTATGTGTTACTGCAGAACCTAACGAATGCGTATTCATACTACTATGTGAAGATAACGATTGCCCATGGCTACCCAATGAAGGATGGGAAGAGTGTCCACTAGATCCAAGTTTGGGAGAGTTAGTAAATCCATGTGCACCAGCACTCTGAGTTGATGACAGTGATGGATGGGAAGAATGGGAGTGTCCACCAAGACTGGAAGATGATGGACTTTGATGATGCCCACCAACTTGGGAAGATGACTGCACCCTGGAAAAAGCAGATCCGGTTGCTGGGGACCTTGAATCAATTACTGCTGACGTAGCAGTTCTTGATGTAGCGGCGCCTGGTAGAGATAAACTAGATGGTGCTGACCCTGCAACAGTTCTGGAGGTGCTACTGCGAGATGGCCCATTTCTAGATGAATTGTAACGAGGCTGACCATTGCGAAGACTGTTAACATCAACACCACGTGACTGAGATCCCATCTGCCTCATACGAATGTCGGCCGATCCTGCACTTGCCGTTCGACCCAGTGAAGATTTTCCAGGACCACTTCCTGATGAACTACTTCTACTTGTGTTTCTATTTTGAATTACGCCGCCGGAAGCAGAGCCGTCTGGGCCATTGGACGTTTTTGTGGTTTGCTAGAAGAAAAACAACAATGTATAACAGTGTGATATCCTTTATCAAATGCCTTGAGCTATGAAAAGGTAGAGATGCTGTGATGAATTGAGACTCTGTTGGTTGTTAAACCTTATTTCCGATATGCGTGAATAAATGAAAATAGGTGGTCGAGTAAAAAAAGAGAGTACTATAAATGCATAAAGAGTATTTATAGGCGTTATAAAGGATCCTTACAAAGCGCCTGATTTTGTAAAAGTAGGTATTTGATCCACTCTTTTCAAAAGTATCATTAGAGATAAAGTTGAAGTTAAGATGTGTCTTGACGCCTGCATGTGCAAATGAAAGAGTTAATGATTTCTGGTAAAGGTATTAGACACGTAAGGTTGACTCCTCAAGTGTTTTAAAGGACACTATTGCACGAAATAGCACAAACATTGTGTACTGACAAGCTTTTTCGACTGACACTCCTCCGAGTACTAACGTCAGAATGACCGAAATGGAATGTGTGAAAGAGTATACCCAACTGTATTTTGAAGGAGCCAATCAGAAATTGGACTGCCTGAATGGCTAGCGTGTGATCACTTATTTGATCACTTAAAGGACACTGTGTAAAAACAATTTTTATAAACATGTCGACCTTATTTTAGGTGTCCTAACTAACTTGAATCATTCAGCTGTCTGTATTTAATTTGCTAAGCAGATCGGACACTATGGCTGACATCGTAATCAGTACAGAAATAGCGTCCGTTCCTGTGGTAAAATCAAAGCTGTGAAGAGGAATTTAAGGAGTCCGAATTCTGCTAAGTGAACGTATTTTGTGACCCATTAGATCTCTAAGAGATCTATTGTTCCTCTTAGAAATCTAGCTTGGTTGACCATGGCTTCTCTCTGACAAAGCGGTATGCTATTTTTTTAATCGTCTCAAGAGATCACGGATCAGTTGCTGTTATGTTTAGGCCTACCACTCATCTGAATTGTCCTTATTTTTGAGACACAAAATAAAACAAACTCATAGCTATTAGCATAGCAGAAAACCATAAACCAAGTGCAGAATTTGGGCTTATCGAGTACCTAATATCTTTCTAAAGAGACTTTCAAGGACCAAAATTCACGTTCTTGTGACACTAGCGTTGTTGAAGTGTACATAGTTAATAGTAGCTTTTAAAACATAGCTATAGATTTATCCACTTTTACCTATATATATATTAAAGAACCTGGTGCATGGAAGTATTTGACTTATACAGGAAGCTAACTTTTTAATGATGACTCAAATATTTAAAGCTGTTTGCCTGTTGGCATCAATCTTGTTGAAGCATTTGTTTTGCAATAGTTTTTCCTTAGTCAATATACACTCACTTTTAATCTTTCTCCCAAACATCCTTAAGCCGAAAAGTAGTCATAGATGTTATCAGCGTCATGATATTTGACAATTGCCGGTCCAGCTTGCATTGAAAACGTCACTTTACTTACCCACATCACAGAAATGATAATATTTAGCATACTTTTTGGAGGTAGGAACCGGAAACAATAAACTAAATACCAGGGGCCTATATTCCGGGTGTGCTGGGTGTGCGCCGCACACCCTACGAAAGTCAAGCATATTCCAAAATATATACAAACTATACATTTCCCACGATTTCTATTTGCTGATTACATCAAGGAGCCCATTTTGCAACGAGAACCAAATATTTGATTGCATTTCCCTCTTCAATTGCGTCAATGGTCACCAAGTCGTGCTGAAGGTTTACAGCAGGTCTAGGGCTATTGTTTAGAAACAAGGAGCCAATCATAAGGTCCAGTCAAACAAAGAAATCGCTGAGGGAAAGTACCTTGAAGTCGTGCGGAATCTCGTCCGCACGACATTCGATTTTTCCTTGATTCGTGATAACATATTTCAGAACGTTGTGTAGGAGTATGAAGGGTGTTGTAGTTTGTATACGGAGAGATTAGATTACATGATTTTCATACCCAGATATGGACAGCACACCCATGATAAATGCCCACCATCCGCTACTGCTAAATACCTCATCAAATCTCTTATTATCCATGAGCTTATAATAAAAAGTATATATAGGGAAAGACTTACATAATATTGTTTATAGCAATGAGCAGTCGTTGGACAAGTGATCGATTTATTTTCAGATTAACATCTAAAAGGCGAATTCTGATACTATTGAGTTCATAACCCAATTCAAAATAGTATTTATCCTTTCTAAGATTAGCTTCATTGACTTGGGATTATGTAAACATAATGCGAGGAGAATTTTAAATATCACAATAAGTAATGGACTCTTGTTCTGAAAGGAATCATTGCAACATATTAGATGCATGTGACGTTCTGCCATACTTGTTATTTAAAACGCGTAAGCTGTAATTAGATCTTTTTTTGTTAGATTCTTCGTATCGATTAATTTCAGTTAGTCAAAGTGATTCAGAGAACGCACTTTTGGTAACACCCTAAAAAGCATCCAACATTGTATTACCTCCCTGGTGCTACCAATATTTCAAATGACCCCCCTCCCCTGGATCCAAAAGAGTACAATAAGAGATTATCAACTCATGTAAAATGCACAATTAACTTCCAATAACGATAGTATAGTAACAGTACTAACCTGCAACAAGGTGTAGAATGAAACGGATAGCAGTGTTAAGAAAGGAGGAGATAGAACAATGTTTTTCTCGTTTTGGTTCCAATGTTTTGATACAAAAAACCCCAAGAGAATATACTATAATCTTTGTGAAATCGATTAGTTTTATGGAAATTTGCCAACAAAAAAATTATTTTATCTAGAAAATCTTTGTTACTCCCGTAGTATACTTTGGAACCGCTATTACCCCAGTTCCCAATTTTACCCTCTGAAAATCTCAAACACCCTCGTTGAGAAACACTACCCTGGACGAAGCCCCTTGATAATTGTGTTGAGTTTGGAAGAAATTATTAAGGGGGTTGGCTACAAACACTTACAGATTCTCTTCAAAACATAATTTCGTTCATCATCAAAGCAGAACATCCGTGCATTAGTATCTCTGCCCAAACTTTTGTTAATAACGTCCAAAGTTGTTTACTAAATGTTGCGCACGCGCTTTTCAAATAGTACCTCGTGAAACGATGACGAAAACAACTGAGATACTTTTCTTATTAACCTCGCTTTTAGATTTAAGTTTCACTGCAAAGGTAAACAATGCATGGATCTAACCAGAGTCAAATAATCAACTCTCTGCTGTGACTCTGGACAAAGCTACGTGCCACCAAGAGTTTGAACAACGACTGAGTTTAGAAATAGACATTCATTCAAATGATTAGGGATTTGACGTAAGGTCTTTTATTACGACTAAGAGTTATGTTTCTGACACCAATAAATGCTGCAACCTCTCTGGAGATGAAGCACTGCCCAACTCATGACCTATATTTTTCTCTTCTCCAATATTCTTAAATATGATCACTACTGGCACGAAGGAGACATTTGGTTGCATGACTTACAACGAAGCCAAAAAGATATCTTAGCTCAGGCGAAGTAATTACCAATCAATTTGTTTTCTAATGTCTCCCATAATGATTCCCCGTTCAATTCTGTTCGCAAATTATTGAATTTTGGAATAGCTCGTAAAAGTCCCGCCAAAGAGGTAATCATGTGATTAATTTGACTCAAATGATTGGTTCATAGTAAGCAATTGATTGAAACCTGTAGTATTAAGATATTTACGGCAGTCGATAGACACATGCGTTAGCCGAAGATTACGTCTTGGAAAGGGGTATTAAACACTTAAAAGTATTAGCAAAGAATAGATGATTAAGTGTCTTTATTATGTAGAAAAAAAAGCTTACAAACTTTAATGATGTTTGTTATGCCTGTTTCAATAGGTAAAATAATTATGCTCGTTTATACAAATAAAATTGCAATAGAAATAACAATAGCATATTATAACTATGCACGCTCACGAAGGTAAGGGGGTGCTGCCCCCCCTGAGAATTCTCTAGTGTATTCCGCCCCATCTGACATTCTTATGGGCATATACCTTTTTCACTTTAGTATCTTATGATGCATTGGAAACGAGCAATGTGGGACCTCTTGTTGGGTGCCATTCAGTGGAAATTAATTATAATTCAGGATATTAATTAGAATGTAAACTATACAATGCCATTTTCAGTTGAACTTAGCCAGCTCTAACATTCTGGTATCGATGTAGCCAAATATGATATAAAAATTGAGAGGATACCATATTTAGGATTGTTTTCCGAGAATGATGAAAATTGTGAACTGCCTCCCCTTTGATATTTTTGAAATGCCAACCGCCCACCCTCCTGTAGAGGGCCGGCTTAGTGAGCGACTGTGCATGGTACCACATTTAATTGCTCCCAATAAACCCATGTTCTTATACCAGTCCCATTTGTTAGTGTTTCAATTGTATCACTTGTACCGGATAGGAAGGTCTAGTGACAGGGCAAGATTGTTTTTGGTAAAAAACAACCAGCATGATAAAGAGGCATACGTTTTTGCTGTCATCATCCCTCCGATTTCACGATAGGCAGACTCCGCAACATCCTGCTGCTGATTTGTCTTTGCTCGATCTCCGACAACAGCATTATTCAAAACAATCACAACGAGTTGACCAAAAATCCATGTTAGAAAGCGCTCACAGCGTATACCCTTGCATTTTAACTACGTACACACCAAGATGACTTAAGCTTCTAATTTTTTGTCAGCTTGGGCTTACTTGATAAAACCTTAAATATTTGTTTTGAGAACAGCGAGGCAAAGGAGCAGACATCAAGTTACCTCATTACATGTAAGACCCTTCCGACTCACCGATGAATTATAACGTTTTCACTGGGGAAAGTACTGTTTTCAACTTGTGTTACAAAAGTGCTAAGCCAAGGAGAAACATATGCTGGCTGCAGAGTGTATTTTATGCAGCAACGCTGTTGTGCTTGAAGCACTATCGTTGCCATTACAACTGAAAGAAGAGACTGCAAGGAGAACCCAAACGTCTATTGCTGCAGTAAAATAAACTGCTGATATATACTTTGCCTTTAAGGACCTGCAGAAAGTTACAAACAGCCTACTGCCTGTAAATGTGTTCTGTGTGTTCTGTGGCAAAGTTATTCCTTCTTGATAAACTATAATAGTATGTTGCGCTTTGGTCATAAAATATATTGATCGGAGTTTGGACATAATGACAGAGAACTTTGGTCTACTTCGTAATTCAACTTAACACAAATTTAGAAGATGCGTTAATTGTAAGCTTTCTAGAATGTTGTCGTTAGGTTTTCCTACAGTTTTCTGATCCATGTCTTTATTCTAACAGCGTAATGAATAACTGTACGTTTAATGAAAAGTACGAGAACAACGCCAGCAAAACTTGTCATATGTGCCTATCCATTTTATCCCCTTACTCTTCTTCCAAAAGAAATCACACCAAAGGATAAAGTCATTATGAAGTATACAGTTAAAAGTTATACCTAGAAATTCATTAGCAATCTATAAAAAAGGCAGGCATTCATCACAGCCCCCACTCACCGATTTATCAGCACCTTCAATAGCAGCAGCTCCCTCAGGACCAGTAGAAGGATGTGCCTCTTTTCCTGACATCCGGAAGAAACTACCGAGATCATGCCATGATGAACGTCTTCTTTCTTCTCTTGCCAACTGACCCTGTTGGTTGGGATCCGGTTGGCCGGGCTGGGAGCTAGAAAGTCGAAGACAATACAAAAGATGCTAATCAATTACTAGCAAGTATCAACTAAATTTCTGCATGTCCCTGCTTACCAATGAGGGACACTCACAGGTACATTTTCGTTACTGTATGTGAAAAGTTTCACTTTTATTATTCACAA
>JAAAKM020001596.1:0-14443 GCA_010016025.2 Alatinidae sp. Z8VKAUB7J3 | reverse complement strand
TGGAGCATTACCACAATAGCTTGCAAATTAACGGCGCTGACCGGATTCGAACCGCGTTCTCATGATTACTAAACCAATGCCTTAACCAATGTATATATATATTTATCCCTTCATTTAAGTGGGAGAAAGTATTGACAAGTTATGAAGATTAAATAAAAGGCTGAATAGTGAATAAATGAGTAAATATTTAACTAAAATCAGCATGCCACATGCATGTTATATGATTTTTAATATGTATATACAAACAAGATGTGTATACACAATCAAATTTATTTGAAATTATACATTATGTCTTTGTTCAATGTGGGGTGGCTAAGGTCTTCCAGAGATGGTGTATCTATTGTGAACACCAGTTCATCAGTATTAAAGGTACCGGTAATTTAATATTCAAATGCATACTATCAATTAAATGGTTCAGGCTCTTATAGCTATGCATTATGATACATAGCAAGCTTGTATTGCAAAAATATTATGTTCCTTACAAGGGTGTTGCCACTGTTTCAAATCCTACATTTTATGTGTTATTGTTGGAAGGGGATAGTCTCATTGCATCACTGTCAAATTGCATCAATGTCAAAGATACAGTTAAAGCATAACATCAAAGAACTTTCCGTGGGAAAATTTTGGACTAGCTGTAGTGCTCCTTTCCCAGGATCTGTACTATGATGACAAAGTACATATTTACCCCATTTCATGTTATTCAGTATATATATAAAATTGGGCTCGGTATTATATATATATATATATATATATATATATATATATAAAACTCCAAAGATATACATTATCTTTATATAATATTTATACGCATAGGTGGTAAACGGCTTTTGAGAGTCTATACATATATATATATATATCTGTAAACATTATTTTGTTAGGCAAATAGAGGAGATGTAATAGCTTTCACCAGCCAAGTATCCCAGCCATAATTTTATGTAGAATCAGGTTGCCTAAACTAGTCAACTGATGCTATATACAGTAGGTGATCTAATCAATTTGATTAATCAATTGCAAACCAGTTCAAGAAATAGTTAACTCAAATGAGTCATACCAAAAATTGTTTAAGATGGCTTTAAGAAAGTTTCAACTTAAATAAGTCATACCGAAGTATCAGGAAACCTGGTTAACTGTTGTATAGTGATTTATCGTTAAATTCCCATGAAAACTGTTCCTAATTTAGTTGACTCGATTCCAAATGGATTATTGACAATCCTGAGAATTCGAAGCATTGTTAAGTTGCCTTGACTTTAAGTCAGTTGCAGTCACCAGCAGTCATTATAATAATATATACCAAGGACACAGAAAATTAACAAAATTTTTGGGTAGCTTAAGCCCCATGGCCTTAACATTCTAGAGAAATTGACAATATGTCACAGGATTTTGGACCTGAGAAATATGTAAAATTATCATTTGCACTCTCTTGTAATAAGATTTTCCATTCTTCCTCAAATGGTGCTGAATTGTGGTAACTAATGGGATATGCCTCTTTAATTGTATTAAGATGTCTGAGAGGTATTGTGACCCTTAGACAAATAACCTTCAAAGTAAGTCTTTGTGGTATTCCAAACTTTTCCAGAGGTGATTCAACACATCATGTTCTTTGGCATTAAAGATAAATTTGGAGAGCAGTGAAGTGAGCCCCTATTTTGCATCATGTGAAAATAGATCAAACTAACAGTGCACTCATATTTGCCAAGGTCTTCTTAGATCCTTAGGGTGTAGCAAATAAAGAGGGATTCTATTATTTTCAGGAAAGGGAACCTGAACTATGGACACTAGCTATATAATGATTCATACCCTTTTAATCAAGCCTTTGTAGAAACACATTTAAAAACATGCCTGTTAACATTTATTAAATATGTATATATGTTGTCTTCATTCACAGAGGATAAATGTATATCCAATCTGTGTAGTTTGTCACCTTTGTATGTTTTGTGTGTATGGACAAGGTTTGGCCATTATAGGTCAGGGGGCCAAATCAGCGATTGGGGATCAGACCCTACCCATCTCCGTAAGGATTGGTGCAGTCCCACCCCTTCAGCCATACTGGATATACAATGATTAATCAATTAATCATCAAAAATCATAGGCATTAATTGAATATGGAAACTTGTACCTAATTTTGCCAGTGTGGCTTGTCAGCCTTGTTGCCTTTACAAGAAAATTACAAAACAATATTTGTTGCAGACTCTGCTATAGGGCAGCACTTGCTTGAGAACCTAGACTATGCCAAAGTGTACACATACGATTGCTCCCATATTATAGGAAAGGCCAGGTCTGCATTTCATTTGGCCGTTCTGGAGTCAGTCCATATAAAAGCAAGAAAACCTTTGCTATGCAGATAAAAAGAATTCGTTTTTCTTGCTAGGCCTATTCAATTAATCTTGTTGTAATGGATACTGATTGGTACAAAAACACTAGCCATTGAGGCAGTCCAATTTCTGATTTGCTCTTTCAAATACAGTTGTGTTTCACACATTCCATTTTGGTCATTCTGACGTAAGTACTCTTGAGGAGTGTCAGATGGAAAAAGCTTTTCAGTACACAAAGTTTTCGCTATTTCGTGCAATATTCTTGTTTTGTACCACTAACAAACTATTTGATTACAGTAACAATCCAACCACCCAACACCTGTAAACTCAATATAGCTTTCAATTCTTATTCCATTTATGAATACTTACCTTACAAGTCTGCAGAAAATCTGCAGCTATCAAGGTTTGGATTGGGACAGTTTAGACTGTGAGAGACCATATATCTGAGTTTGTTCAAGATATTGTTACTTAATTGGACAGATTATCTTTGGCAACAGCAAGAATACAGTGGATCAAAAAATTGTAAAAGTTTTGGTATTCATATAACACTGACATTAGATTATTAAGACATCCTATTCCAGTAGGTTTCAACCAGGAGGATGATCCTCCCTGAGGAAGGAATTCTGGAATGTTGGGGAAGAAATTTGGCCAGGGGAAGAAAGATTGTAAGATTGTATAACATAAGTACTATTAGCACAGAGTCGTTTCTGGTCATAATCTTTGATAGCCAATTGCTTAATGTCATGATCTATGGCATAGTATGACCTTTTTCATCTGCATTGTAAATTGCCCTTTTGAATGTGAGAGATGATTCCTGTACTGGGGCGTGTGCATTAGTGAAAATAAATAGATCTGTTAATTATCTTTTATTCTTCAGTACAACTGCTGGAGAGTCGAGTGGGTGTTGGGGGAAGGAGGAATTTGATTTTTGTTTTTGTTATGGGTGGAATCGGACCAAAAAGGTTAAGTAGCTTTTTCGTATCTTTTTACACTGGAGAGGGCCTAAGTTAGTGACGACGGATTGTGACTTTCACTTTCCAACAAAGCTTTAAATTGTCAAATGGATTTAATAGCAAAAGTCAAGTGCTATGTGTCAATCTTGCTCTGCATTACTTATATTATGAGAACTAGATAATAACATTGATAAGAAATTCAAGTCGTTTTACTGCGACACTAGGCTGGTTTCTAGTGGCCCCAAGAAGATTTCTGGTGGTTTTGCTGGTGGTCATGGTTAATAAGTACCCTCAATTTTTCCTACTATGCCTATTATGTACAGGTTGAACATTGTTGCTTGATCTAACTTTCTACTTTCTTATTTGATATTATTGCATAATATAACTGAAGCTTTCTGTGTCTTCATTTGGTTTGTGTGCAACAGGAGTATCCAGTATGGCTAGAAGCTTAGAGAACGAGCCCACAGCTCCTCCGAAGACCATTGAGATCAGTCATGGAAGTGACTACAGTAAGATTAGCAGCAGATCCACATCACCAGATGAGCAAAGACCACCTCGTAAATGGATACTCCATGTTTTGATAATTATTCTTGTATTAACTCTCGTTATTCTGCTCCCATTATTTTGGTATGGAGATATTGGAGTGGTGTCTAATACTCTCAAGCGATACGACCGTTATCGGAGACCTGTCGTCATTACACTTTCAGTGCTATCGTTCTTAGTGCTTTGTGTTGTTTTTAGATCAGTTTGTAAGAAGAGGAAGAGGGCAAGCGATTACGAGAGTAGAATAATAGCACAGTATCATGACGAGGGAACAGAAGCAAAGCAAGACAGCCTTCTAGCTGCTACCGAAGAAAATTTGATTGCCCAAGCCACTTCACAAATGGTGTCTTTCCGACAAAAGTTGGAGGAGCTATCGACTGATACAATTAAGGAAATTCTACAGGTTTTAGCTTCTTGTTGTAAGGACATCAATTTTCATGAAAACGCGTTAATGGGTGATACTTATTTTGCCGCTCATCATCAGCAACAAATGGACAGACGTACGCTTTCTCATTGTCACCCGGAATATTTAATACAACCACATGACGGTCGATTGACCACTGACAGTGATAGTTACTCTGAACGTTCGAAATCCTATACAAACCAATATGTGGTATGCCACAATTTACGTCTAAAGGCCCTGCTGGTTGGGGACACAAATGTAGGAAAAACTAGTATTTTTCATCGTATTTTATATGATCAGTTTTCAGAAACTTATATTACCACACTTGGGTGTGACGTCGGTGTGTCTTCGGTACATTTCTCGGACAATGAACGCGATAAAGAGATCAATTGTAGTGTACATTTATGGGACATTGGAGGGAACGGACTCAAGTATGACATTTCTAGGGCCATGTTTCGTGATACGGTCCTGTTCTTGGCAGTTTGCGATGCTTCATCACCGAATGTGACGTCAATTATTGAATGGTTGACGGCAATTAGGTCACATGTTTATGACCCGAATATTGTCATTTTGATAAACAAGACGGACCTTTCAAATGTAGTTTTAAACATGGAGTTACTTTCTAAATTCCCAGAGTGTTCGCGGCTACAAATGTACGAAGTTTCAGCAAAGACAGGAGCAGGTGTCACAGCCTCGTTTCGAAATGCACTGGCATGTGCGCTTTGGAAAGAGGCGTCAAATTTTGTTGAACCATCGTCACCCGAAGTGATTGTCTGCTCGTGATACCACGTTGTCTTATGTATGTTCATTGCACTGCAGTCTCGTTTTTGAAGTGGTTTTGTCAGAGTGTTGATCCCCCATGTTGGAAACGCAAAACAGTTTCTCCTACTCCGAAGCCCTAGAGGTGACAGGCAGTGGTCTAACAATGACCCTACATCAGCAAAATATGTTGACATTACTTTCGTATTTGTTGTGGCAGGGATGTTTAGCACATGTTTACGTAACAGTGGCCAACTTGTCGAACCGTTAAGCGATGGAAATCCAAGGGTTTTTTTGTTTACACAGTGTCAAAGTACATGTAACTGTTCGTTTAAGGACAGCTCAAAAACAACCGTGACCTAGTGACGTGTACAGAACGTTTTCGAATTGTCGCTTCAACTTAAAAGTCTACACTATCCATGATTTTTCTTCAAGAAATTCTACAGGTAGCAGTATAAGGTTCGGAGTGTACTTATATCCTTGGTGACACATATCTTGAATATTTTTACAGTTCTAGGGAGTATGTTTGTAATCGTTAGACGTCTGTGAAATACACATTTTGGATATTTATGAAGTGACAAGCCCTATTTTCAGTCGAGGAGTTTCTCGCATGACAACAGGGAACTATTACGTAAATAGGGAAAGCTGTAAGACATGATTGCTTGTATTATTCTATGTGAACATATCACTTGTAGTCCTTGGGTACCTATTCGGTTGGCTACCTGGTGCATTTCGAGCTGCGAGGTAGCGACATCGTCACATGTGAAAATGCTTATTAGAATAGCTAAAAATGAAAGCTATTCTAAG
Source organism: Alatinidae sp. Z8VKAUB7J3 (assembly GCA_010016025.2). Classification (NCBI taxonomy): domain Eukaryota; kingdom Metazoa; phylum Cnidaria; class Cubozoa; order Carybdeida; family Alatinidae; species Alatinidae sp. Z8VKAUB7J3. The sequence continues at coordinate 8,666 of JAAAKM020001596.1, read as the reverse complement.
TTTCCAGAATCCAGTTCACGACAATTGGGGTTTATATGCTGTTAAAGCGTGTCTGCGTTTAGTGAAATATGGACTCTAAAGATTGTACCTTTTTGAATGCTTGGAATCATCCAAAGTGGAAATGGGGGAATTTTTAGAAGTGTTAATTGTGCGTTGGATGTGTGGCAAAGGCGATGCAGAGTAAACCATAGACCATAAAGAACATTATTTAACGCTTCCGTGTTATGTAAGTGTAACCGAGCTGTCGACTTTGGCATTTTTAATGTAGGCAAAATTTAGGTCCTGCATCCGAATACTAAAGACAATGTGTCGCTCCCCTCGTTTACTATAGCGTTTGCGTACAAGAACCCCTCCCCCCCAGTTGTAGCATCAATAATAATACAAACTTAGTTTGATAAAATCAGAATTAAACAGTTAAAGAACATTGCTACCATGAAACATATTAACTATTTTAATTGTTAATTAAAAACGTTCCGACAATAAGGTGTAGTTATCCTTCTCTCTTAATTGACAAATATGAAGTATGGCAAAAATATGTCCGCTACCTCCATGATATTTTCTTGCTTCTTTGCACTCGTTATTTGCACAGTCAGTGCGATATGTTTTTTACTGTATCACTTAATTTCATCGACAGCAATTATGCTTGCTACCAGTGCTACTTGACAGTTGAGAACTTCTATGATTTCCTCAAATTTGCCAGTACGTCGCCCACCCTATTCCATCTTGTTGGCTCTGGAGCTCTCTCGACCCTATCCCGAGCTACCACCCTATCACCGCTTCGGTATATGAGAGATAATATATTAGCATTAGTGTTTTTTGATAACTGTAGGTTTAAAGTAAGCTGAGTAACATTAATGAAGCGTAGGATCTCATACATTAGACTGTTTATAATCGAGCCATGGGCTTCAGACTTACGTGACGAATGACATTGCGATCAACTGTTCACTTCCTTTATAAACACTTTGATCTTCAGTTTATTCACTTGTATGTTTTTATGAACATTAATTGGTAATATATTCATATGGCGAGTATTTATTGGTTGAGTATTCTTTAGTAGTCGATGCAGTGCTTGGGACAGGAAATTTAACTGATCTTAAGTATATTTTGAATGATTCATTCTTCATTCTTGTATTTTGGTAGCTGAACTTATTGAGATTCACATGTAATATCACACACAAGAATTATTTATTATCCCTCAAGTTTTATTCGTACTTGGGTATAAAGCTTGTTCTCTTTGAGATGGTGATTTGGAAAGACAGTATTTTCAAGATCAGCTGCTCTATGCAGCCAGCGTGAAGGGTCAGAAAGCTGGTGTTGGCAATACTCCATTAGCAATCATGGTCTACATTGTTCCAGCTTGATTTAGAAGGGGATTTTGTAGAAATGTTTTGGCCCGTGATATATTATTTCCAATCAATGTTTGCAAACAAATCGTAGAGGTTCGTTGCCTTCTGTTCCCGTGGCCCCAGAATGTGATTGGTTTCCACATGAGAACTTGTCGAAGGTATGGTCTGTGTACATAACGTTTTCTTGCATTGGGTTTCGAATTCAAAAGCTTGCGACTGCGAATATATGTTTAGGCTTACCGGATGAGTATCTGTGCACACATGTCTTGTCAAATGTCGCAAATTCGCTGGGTCCAGATAGTCTTTGTTTATATAGTGTTGAAGAGTTCCTCCGTCATCGTCTCCACCCTACGAGGTTGTAAAATGACCCCAGATCTAACAACTTCTCGTTTTTTTTGAGGCTATCAATAGTTTCTCGTTTGAGTAATCCCTTGATTTTTTCGTTTTATTAAAGTTCCATGCTAACGAGATGCTCGTTGGTGCTTTTGCAGATCATATCCATACCGAGATATTATCTCTAGATGGTAATGACTAGAAATAACGGTTGGTGTAAAAGCCAAATATGTACGACATTTGTCATAAATGTTAAAGGTACTTTGCACAGCAGTGTTTTGTACGTCGGTCGAGACCTAGTTACCCGATAACTGTCATCGATTTTGTGTATCAGTAGATAGTAATATATATATATATATGTATTCCATGTGGAGATTATTGGTGACAAAAATTGTTTTGGGATTATACATTGTTAAACGTTTATGAAGGGGTGTGATTCTTTGCTTTCAAAGTGGGTATAACATTGACAAGTTTTAGAGACCTTATCACATGGAACCATTTAAAAAGTACGCAAATTTAAACATTTTCGTTACCCGTCTCCTCAAAGTTTTTTTGTTGTGGTGCCAAATACAAAAGGGTAAGCTTATAAATTTTCAAAGCTTTCCTCTCACCCCGCTTATTAATTAATTTAAAATTTTCCCACCCATTCCGTTTGTTAAGACCCCCCTTGTATTAGGCACCCGCGAGTACATTCGCATTGCCAACTATACACGCGACCCCAAGTTCTTTTTAGCTCGCTTTAAAGCCCCCTCTCCTCTTTGTAGCGTACGTATCTTTTTAATGGTTTCATACTTATTGGAGAGGAAGTTTAATTCTTTTCCAATTTTACGAGTGGGTGGATTGCCATTTGAGGCATTACACAAATGATACAGTATACAGGGTTTATTAAGTGTATAAGGAAAGGAACGTGGTTATGTAAATGTGTTTTCTACTCGTTAATAATCTAATACATCATTCACTCTCGCAATAATTTAAATCATCTGCATTGGTTAAATGATGTTTTTACAGCATATCCAATTTGTACTGCGTCAATAGTCGTGATTTCGAAACGTAATTTATATATCAAGGTTTAGATGTATTTGCAAATGCCTTAGCCAGTCAATTCAATTGTCTGTAGCGAATGTGAACTAAGATTATGAAACTGTAAAGATGTGTGTTTTTTAATCGGTCTCTCTATTTTTCTTTGGATACTTTGTTAATAGACAAGTTTGTATACAGTTCATTGGCCTTTCTGCCTGTCAAAAATGGGTGCTTGTTTGCCATGATTTGCAAGCGTTTTATTCATTTCCACCTTATGATGGATTCCAGAAATTGAGCCTTGTTGAATTTCATGTGCCGTGCTCTCTCAATCGCCCACTTCCATATTGCAACTACTCAATTAGGACTACTCTCCCCTTAGTGTATAGATATTGCCCTTTTCCACTCATTGCTCCTAGCCGATCCCTTGTGATTGTCAGAAGCAGCCGGGGAAAAAGCAAATGGAGACATCTAAATTAGACCGTTTCGTTCCTTCAGATGCTAAGAGTGTAAACTTCAGATGAGGGCAAACGGTCACCAAGGTCACGTTCTTTGAGAAATTTCATGACACTTCTTTATGAGGACACTCTCCATTGTGCTGTTTCTCTATCGAGTCCCATCATGTTCGGTGCCGGGTACAGAGGGAGGGCGTAACTTGCGCACTGCTTATCAAGGGGGCAAACTGAGACACTGCGTAACTAGCGCACACCCCCTTATTTTTGCAAATTGCAAGTCATCTTTACGCCAAAATTTTACGATTGTCTTAGGAGACAGTGAAATGAAAAGAAAGCTCTTCCATGCCCTTTTCCTAAGGTGCAAGTGTCAGTAATACAAAAGCTTGTAATAACATTAGGTTACTTAAAGGATTTGGGGAAAGCCAACAATTGCCCCGAACTGCACTTTGATGTAAAAGTTGTGTAAGCGTGATGCAACACTGTCAAATGACTTCGCAGCGCAAAGATAAACAGGCTGTAATATCTATGTAATGACAGTCTCTCTATCAAAGACCCCTGATGAACAGTGGATCTGACATCAAGACTACCCTAAACAAACAGAAAAACCGCCAAATAGGCTAACTAATAAACAAAGGGCAGCTGGGGCGTTAAAGGGCGACGCCCCTCAATTTAAGCTACCTGGCTGAGAAGCAAACCATGAGGCAGGGCAACCGCCCAGTAGGACTGCCTCTCGCGGATTATGGAAAGCATCTGTCATCGATGAGAACAAATACTACATCCATTCCTATATATCTATGCAATGGCACCAGTGTAAAGTAAACTCGCTAGCAACAGCTTGTTGTTAAAGTCAGAACGAAGTGGGTTTTTTTTACAAGAAGGCTTATTTACATATTAAAATCATTTAAGAATGCGTCATAAAAATAGTAACCGAGAAAACGGAAGTTGTTAAAAAGGGCTTTACTGAGTCACTACAAATCTGCAGGCCTGAGGGGATATTTTACCAAAATTTACGTTTTACTCAATAAGTTGTGTTAACAAATTTGCACAAATCCTCACTTCACTTTATAGCATTACTCTTTCTTACTCTCGTCTGCAATTTTCTAACGTGATCAGGAGGACATATGAAAAAACTGTTTTTCATGTTTCTGATTCCCATTTTTCTCCACTTAAACTGCTCAGGTACAAGTTGAAAACAGTGGCCTTTTCATCAAAATAAACTATGAGGAAATCTTTCGTAAGTCACAAGGCACGGATCTCCAATTCGACAGCTTTGAGGAAGTACTTACAATATTTGTCAAGAACAGGACGATAGGAAGTATTACTTACCCAAGCCAAAATTCACTTCAGCAGATCAGAAAAACATTTTTTCTGCCATGTGATCATTACATTAAGGGCTATTCTAGGGGCTAGACTGTATTTTAAAAGTAGTTTAAAATCCGTTGTAAATTAAACTTTGAAACATTAAGTTTCATTTTCTAAACAATTTGGAAAATGGCCACTCCTATATGAAATCACTGACTAAGATACAGTTCTGATCACATTGGGATAAGAGCTTTGAAGAATCACTTTCTTTACATTTGAAAGACCCGGAAGAGTATTTCCAGCTTTCTAAGAATGAAATAGGAAACTTTCCACCGGAGAAGGTTATTAAGCACAACGCAACGTGAAGCAGACAACGGTACCCAAGTAAACCTTTGCAAAAACCAGAATTTCCGCAAGGTTAGCGAAATATACCCGATTAGTTTCTCTTTCTGTATATAACGAAGGATGAAATAAATATAACTGTTTCTAATCACCTTAACTACATGAATTGGGCATCTTTAAAGCGCATCTACTCACAATCATGCAATATAAATGCTGTACAGTTCATAGCGTAAGTTAGCGAGTATTAGTGCAAAGTTTGTAAGTAAGTAGCCTAGTCAGAAAATACTTCCATAGGTTGTACACAGAGTTCTACATTCAGCACGCCAAGATCAATTTCCATCAATTTTTCCTGCTTAGTTGAAAAATTCCATGATAGCAAAAAAAACCTAAAGTAAATCCAACTCTTTTTTATCATGCAGTTGCAGAGAATTGTTGCTTGATTTCCGTGGCAATTGTTTTCGAACAGGGCATGGATATGTGAGAAATGTATTATAAAATATTTCTTAGACATATTTCTAAGATACACATTGTGGCTTCCCACCTTTAGTACTCTCGCTGCTGCCTGGTTGTGCCTCCTCTTTCTCACAGTTCTGGATCCGACTTGAATATTGAGCGATAAAAACCTTGAATAAAATAAACGAGGAAGCAAGCACTGATCTCTGAAGAGGACTGACAACACATGGTCAGTTGCGTGATGGCCATACTGGGACCTAACAGGGGCGAGACAATCGGCGATGTTGATATGGGAGGTGAGTGCAGTTTCATAACTATGTCTACGGAACCTCTTTTAACGACAGGATGGAAAGATCATTGTCAAGGCAAGCATTTTTATGATGTTGGCGTTTTCTTAGCTCCTTTACGACTGTCTTCAAAGACTTAACTCTAATTTTCAGAAGGTGTGACTGCTCATGAGATGCGTTCAAAGTCTTTTCACACGACTTTTGTCGGTCCAATGACTTATTTAACTTTCTATTTAGTCTTCTTGTTGAGTCAGTGATAGAATAGTTATGATCAAGCATTATCAATTGATCAGAAGTACCAATTTTGTCTTGTGATGCCTGATCAAGATCCTTGTGGTCAAAACTACCAGCGTTGCTTACTTTTGAAGTATAAACAGACCTTCCTCGATCAAGGGGTGGCTTTCTGTTCTTCAATATCTAGTGCATGAAATGGAAGGTAGATAGTAAGATTACTGTTACTTAAAAGTTGTAGATCATATCAATGATTATAGAATACAAGTTCGTTGTAAATTATATGTTGAAAGTCGCACTGGTAAAAGGGCCTCTATAAAATATTAAAGAATTTTGTTTTGTTTGTATTGTTTGTAATACATATATTTTACCCATAATTAGAACCAATAGTATCACCGTTTTCAGCAGTACGTGGGAAAAAGCCACCAAATGTTTGTTAATGCCACTGTTTTTCCAACAGGGGACCTTGGCACTATTTGGTGCCTGAAATGTTTCACTCGATTATTCATTAATGACAGTAGACTCATAAAAGCAAATTTGACATGTTTCTTGAGGACTATCAAGATTAGGTTTCGTCCTAAATACAGTATTTGGCTTGATAGCCACGCCCCTCTCATTCATCACATATTTCATAGGCAAAAATTCATGTCTAAATTTACGCAGTTAAGCAATAAATTCAGATATATGAGTAGCCAATATTGAACAAAAATGCCGGCGAGAAAAGTTTCAAAAAGGGGATCACAATGGATACATTGAGAACTGTCAGATCACGTTTTTAGGGAAGACATATTCGTCTGCTCTCGCTAAGCTGCAAATTTATTATATGCCAAGTAGACAAATCTTATTACATCTATATATCGCATGATTTACGTCCAGATTAATCGTTTTAACTATATATACATATATATATATACACACTTAGCCAGCATTCTCCTACGTGTATAAATATACATAATTCATAAAGCAATTTCGATTTATCTTCTTCAAAACTTTTGGAAAAAGATCATATCAAAACGTTCTTGGATATGTGAATTTTATGAATTGTATAGCTTCCTCTTCCACCCGGAAGTTAGGGTGGAATAAAATTTTTGATTCAGGGGGACCATGGTGGACGAAAGGCAGATGGTGGGGAATGTTGATAGGACCAGGTTAGGGGAGGGTGAAAACTACAATCTTTCGTATGTGGAGGGTAACACAGTTTAATATACAAAAGTAGAATGTCTTGCAACGAAATTCTCTCTATCTTTTCAATATTTTCAAAGGCATACCTCTGCACAGTGTGTGCAGGTAAAGCATGGACCCTACAGGATGCCATGCTTTACTTAACAATAAATGACTTTTACTTCTATTAATAATTGCTATCTGCCCTTCGGTGCACAATGGGCACTGTGACCTACCACTCTGATAAGTTGGCACCTTCTTCCTTCACCTTAATTATTGGAGTTGATGGTCAGATGGTTAAGGTTGGGGGTTTCACATCAATGGATCTTGAGTTCGAATACCCTCAGGCTCCCTTAGTGAAAAAAAAGCAAGCTATTGTGTTAACACTCCACTCATGATAATTTTTTTGCTAAGTGTCTGCTGAGTCTATGTATAACATAAATAACTAATAATTTAGTATTCAGAGGTAATAATATTCGATTTTTATCCTCAATTGAAATTTACAAGAATTTTTCAAATACTTAAAGATAATAATAAGAATTAAATATCTACTTTGTGTAAAAGATTGAGTAAAGGTTCAATATTGGGAGTAAAGGAATAGGTTGATTATTTCAGGGTAGTTTGGGTGAACAGTGAATTTGGGTGCATTAAGGATATATGGCCGCAAATTTATCTTTTTAAAGCAGTGCATCATGATTGTTTCTTTCCTGGATGTTAAAAGCATGATGTTACACTTGACCATACTTTCTTACGACCACAATTTGTTCCATTGATACTGTCAATATTCAACTGCCTTCTATGTTTTGATTGCTATAAATTTTGAAAACTTTGAGACTTTATTTGCAAATTTCAATTACTTAATTAATTGATTGTAAATTATATGATAGCGTAGCCTTTGGTAAATAATGACATCAGCATAAAATCGTTTGAAACATTGTTCTATGATATTTACCTTTTTCAGGTGCTGTGGAAAGTTCTTAAACCTCATGGGAACAGCATCTTCGTGTAACATGACGTTTTGACCACTTCTGTAGATGTCCCTTTCAAGAAAGTGGTCAGAGCAAATCCTGGCATGGATTGAAGGGCTCCACTCTTTCCTGTGTAATTGCACTACCCATGCCTGTCTTCTCTCAGGGTTGGATGGAAACCTGGTAAGGTAAGGGAATATGTAGTGGCAAAATGTGGGAACTGTGTAGTGTTTACAAAAGGATGAGTGACTGAAGAACCACTGAGAGGGAAAATGTAAAGGAATGGATGCATAATGTATAATATAGGTAGTACGCTAGGCATAAAAGGGTATTTATCAATCAAGAATAAGTTAATGATCATGCAACTTCGCACTAAACCACTGAAAGCGTGAGGAAATAGCAAAATATCCTTTCTCTGTGAAGTAACGAAGAGTCGGAGGATTCAGTCGATATTGTAAACAAAGAATCGGTGATACACAGCGCTATCTCTTGTTTTGTGGGTCTGGTGTCGCTGGGTTCCTTCTAAATCGCGTCCATACAGCTTGAAAGAGACCTTTTCTAAGTAAATAAAACTAAGGGAACATTTTCGAGTTTCTCAATTTTTACAATACTTTCCACGGCAGAATGCTTAAGGTACAGGCCTAGTACAGTACGAATGAAACTTGAAAGACACGGAGATAAAGTACCAGCACTTAATGAAATGTTCTGGTACAACGCCTTTTGACGGCAGATTCTTCGTCTTCACTTCCTTCACTATCACTTCTACTAAGC
>JAAAKM020001592.1:0-14446 GCA_010016025.2 Alatinidae sp. Z8VKAUB7J3 | reverse complement strand
AGGCTTTACAAAGTTATGAGCTGAAATGTGTAGCCGCGGGCCTACTAGCCCCCCCCCCCCTCATGTAAGATAGGGTTAAATGACTCGTTGAGAGCTACTGAAAAAGGAAGCATGGAAAAGCCTGGGTAATTAAATGAAGGATAAAGCTAAAAGAAGCCTGTTACTGGGAGCATTGGACCATTTAAGGTTATATTCATTAGGGAAGCATGAAGAAAGGGAATTCCAGAGACAGGAAATGCGACGAAAGAAACCCATGACATAAGTGGAGGTCCTACAGTTAGGTACCTCTACAGCAAGTGAATGAAGAGAAACGAGTGATAAGTTGCCTGGACTTCAATGATGGAACGAAGAAAGAGAGCTCTTTGTTATAGAATTCAGATGATTGCAAAAATAACAATAAACAACTGCATTTGAAGTTTCATTTCATTTGCTTTAAATCAAAGTACCAAATTAAGTTTTTTAATGGGTACCATGATGATTTCTCATTGTTTTATATGGTATTTAAAGTATGATAAATTTTTTTTTGAAAATTGAACCAAGAACCAAGAAGTAACCAATGCGTCTACGAAGACAGGTTCTCTTGAAGAAAGCAATACAATAACTGCAGGTACATTTTTACCTGCATGAAGGTTTGTAAGGGTAGCAGGCTGATCAATAAAAATTCATCCGAGTTTCGAGTATATGCTGAAACTGTCAACTAGCAATTAAAATGTGAATACAATGCGACGACGAATTAATCCTGACGACAAGGCTTTCAATAAATGGCCAATAGAAAATATCTGAAAACAAGAGAAAAGGACTGAACACAACAAGATTTATCTGTACAAAAGAATTGTATCGGAAGAAGTACTATAGTGTTCAAGCTATGATTTCTTTTCGCTGCAACTTATATATACTCGACATCTCCATGTTTTGAGCAATGTATTTCTTGTGTCATAGACGGTCCATTGTCGCTATATATTTACGTATACATGTATTATATGTTGTGAAACGAAACATGGACCTCCCCTTCTTGCGCCCCCCCCCCCCCCTTGCTATAATACAATCTAAACCTGGCTGATTTTGTCCCAAAAATTAGGTAATATTGGCAATGTTACTGGGGATTGTTGGAGACACTCTCTTTAATATACTAGATTAAGTCAATAATAGATAAATAAAATGAAGCAAAGGACATTTCATTGCCATCCGTTTAAAGAATCTTGCTACTATTAAAATATGTAAAACGTTATCCTAGGCTATTCGTAGCTTAATTCTTTGATATGCAAACACACTTGAACATGTATGCAACAAGTGTTTCTAGACCAAATACAATGATAAAAATTAGATCATTGAAACTTCGTCAGCTAGAAATTCCGAGAAGTGCTTAAAATTTGTGAATATCATTTTCTGTAGCTCTCAACGTGTCAGTAGCATTTAAACCTTGTCGTGAACAACCTCACAAAAAAGGACGTGGCAGCTGATATGAACGTACAAAAACTCTGCACCCTATTTACACGTAACTAGAGAAAGAAACAAACAAATAACTTAAAGAAAGAATTCGTAAAGAAATACTTCAGGCAATACTACATGTGCATTATCAGTTTCTGCTTCGTGTTGCTGTTGTAAAAGTGGTGAGCATGCTTTAGATAAATTTAGAGGAAAATTTTGTGACCTTTTTGAAAACACATCAATATTTTTGATTGCACGAGTGATTAGATACATTAAACGGTAATGTGCGCAACAGGAATTTCTATAGGATTTTGCACGATGATTGTTAATGTAAAGATGTAAGGTTTTCTACACAAACGCGCTCGTCTTTGTCAGGAAGCTATTGCATGAGCTACCTCGTTCTCAGTAGAGGAACACAAAGAATCAATCATCTGATAATTTTTGACATGCGCTGATCCGTAGTATATTTGATCATAATGAGGATTGAAAACTCTGCTTGGACATGACCTCCTAGATACAGGTTCGTATTAACACCGTCATTTGAAAATAGAAAAGTCTCTAAACATCTCTTAACAAAACTAGGAGTGCTTTAGGGAGTGCTTTTCTCTCTCTGTGTGTGTTTTAAAATCTCATTCAAAAAGGCTCAGGGTACAGACTGAATGTGGTAATGGTAATTAAAAGGTAAGTATCCCGGCATTATTGGGTGGTATCTCTCCCGTCAATGAGGTCAGCAGACCAAAAAGAAAAAAAGTCACATGCTTAAGTACACTCGAGGCAAAACAGTGTTCGATAAACGCATTCAGATAACGGTTTTTGACTTTGATCATACTTTGAAAAAAAAGTCTGTAAAAAAGGGCTGTGGTCGAGAATTTCAGGCAAACAGGACATTTCTAAACGAGTTCTAAAAGACATCCGTGGCATGGATAGATTTACCGTGAAGCATATAATCTGATTCCACATTGTTGGATGAATGATTGCATGGCAATATTTGGCATAGCTGAAAATATGAAATATTATTTTCAAAAACTATGAAACAGTGGAAGTTGTCACTGACGTCTAATAGTAAAATCTCGGTGAAGGTTGTGTAAAAAGAGGAATCTTTCCAAGGGACAGTCTCTCACCATTATTATTCATCTTGTGTATGGTTTCTTTGCCATTGGTTCTGCGAAATTGTCAATACCTTCTACAAATGAGGCAAAAACAGTATTGCGTATACCATTTATTGTTTATGGATGACCTAAAGTTGTACGGAAAGAATGGACAGCAGATTAGTATGGTTGTGAGAAGCATGCATGCGTTTAGAACTGACATTGGCATGGGATTCGGCATGACGAAGTGTGACTTTCTTGCATTGAAGAAGCAAAATTGTAACAAATAAGAGAATAAAGATTTTGGATGGCGAAGTGGTGAAGGAGAAAGGACAAGAAGGTTTCACATATATAGGAATTATTGAATTTAATAAGACACTGAAGAAAAACATAACAAGAGAATACAAGCGAAGACTAACGATAATTTTAAAATCAAACTTGAACGAAAGAAATAAGATAACCACGATAAACACGTGGGAAGTACCAATATTTAGATATGGGTCAGGAACTATGCAATATAAAGAAAGTGAATTGAAAATTGTGGACAGAAAGTCAAAGAAAATAATGGCATTATGTGGAGATTTTCACCCAAAATGTGACGTCGAAAGGATCTATGTGAAAAGAAAAGACTATGACAGAGGCTTGATCAGCGTGGCATAAGGTGTGAGAGAAAAAACAACCCAGCCTTGCTTTCTATGTTGCTAATTCCGAAGACAAAGTTATCAGATGTGTATGCGTGCGTGCGTGCGTGTGTGTGTGTGTGTGTGTGCGTGAGTGTGCGTGTGTGTGTGTGTGCATCCGAATCATATAGATAAAGATAGACTCAAGACGAATTTGAAACTACGATGTTGGGCTACGACCTTTAGCAATTGTTTTGCGGTTTTACTAGTACCAATGGTTTTACCTAAGGACAAGTAATTTTAATTTGTTTGTTTGTTTGTTTTTAGGACGAAGACGATTCGGAGATAGAAGTACGTAAGATATTCCTTTATTGCTGACCTGGGTTATGATACTTAGTTCTTACCTGTTGAACAGTTGTAATGTGGAAGTGGGTGCTCACAATTTTAAACAAATCTAATGCAGAACCGTAATTTGGTGGCATTATAGAACTCCAGGTAATGAAACGCCACATATGCCAAGTGAAATGGTAACTTATTCCTAACAGTACATCAATTGTTAATAAAATTGGGTAATGTTGGAAAGTCGTTAAAGTTTCGAGTATGTATATATTCAATCATGATTGATATAACCAGGAATGGTAACCCACTTTTGCTTGGTCAAATTTGTCTTTGAACCTTTTGAGTGCAATCCAAAATTAGCCAAAAGAGTAGTAACTAGTAGCACCGCGGCTGTGAAAATAGTTAAATAACTTTTGAATGCCTTCTTCTAAGTTTTTGAAATTTTCTGATTTTCTTCAGTTATATCTGGCCAATTTTTAGGTCAGATAAATTGGGTCGTTTTGGTCTGTTGTCTGATCAAATGACCCTGATAAAAAGGTTGACCATTTATGATGAAACGCTTCAAAGGGCTATAACTCAACATTTGTTTCCTAAATGTTACAAATATTTTGTAAAATTATCAAAAATTAAGTTCGTTATGCATTCCAAACTTCATTAATGCTGATTAAGAGCTAATGAGCACAGATTTTGACTCCTCACTTTTTGACAAATTTATACGTAAAAACCATAGAGAATGTTCCCGAATGTGTAAATAAGACTAAATGTCATTTAAAGCAGGTATAGATACATGTTATTGTTAAGAAAGAATGCGTATTTTGAGAAATATTTTGTTCAAAGTCGTTTAACTTCGATGGTAGCGACTACTCATCTTGATTATTGGCTCCAATCATTGCAATGAATACTTGTGTTTCTCAGGTATTTAGAACAGCAAATTATGTTAAGGCTCAAAACAGCTTTTGAGGTAACTTCGCAGCTTTAAAGTCATGAAACAAAGCGTAGCCATTGGTAATACATTCTGATGAGGCTTGCATCCGGTGAATATTTTTTGAATTTACCTTATCTTATAATACTAATAAAAGCAAATATTTTACCAATAATTTTGCTCTAAAAATACTTAAATTAAACGTCAAAGGTCTTGAAGCATTTAAAATATCAATCTCAAAGCATGCAACTACGTTTTATAGCAGTTATATTTGTTACAATATCTTCGGGGTTACTATTACCCTCCCCCTTTCGATTATAACTTTATGGTGATATCAACCTCCGAAAGAGGGCGAGGCCATCATGACGGCACTGTGTGCCCTCTCAAATGGCCTTACGTCACTTAGTCTCCTGTAGAGTTCTCAAGACGAGACTAGCGCGTATCGGGTAAAGAACGTTCTGAGTATCCTTCAAAGACCTTTCGAAGCAAAAATAATTAAGAAGAATGTGAGGCTTCCTTGAATTTCATTTCCGTAAAGGACTTTTTCTCAATTGAAAGTTTTTTAGAAGTCTTTTTTAAATTCTTCTTTTTTTAACAATGCACGTTCCAAATTTAATCTTAACAATTTTACAATAATACTATTGTATGAAGCTATTTTAGATCCCGTACCGTTTCAATTTTCAACAATTTTAACCATGAACACTTTTATAATAATAATATTGTATATCGAAATTTTTCAGATTGAATTCTGTAAAGAATGTTTCTAATTTCTTTGTAAGCAAACTTTTTCCAACTGCCACTACACCAGATGAATTAAGTATTATTATTATTATGTATGGAGTGATAGATGGATGGATTGACGAATGTATGGATAGGATGGATGGATAGTATGGATGGATAGGATGGATGGATAGGATGGATGGATAGATAGGATGGATGGATAGGATGGATGGATAGGATGGATAGATAGGATGGATAGATAGGATGGATGGATAAGATGGATGAATAGGATGGATGGATAGGATGAATGGATAAGATGGATGGATAGGATGGATGGATAGAATAGATGGAGGGATAGAATGGATGGATGGGACGGATGGATGGGATGGATGAATGGATGGATGGATGGATAGGATAGATGGATGGATAGGATGGATGGATAGGATAGATGGATGGATAGGATGGATGGATAGGATAGATGGATAGGATGGATGGATAGGATAGATGGAGGGATAGAATGGATGGATGGGACGGATGGATGGGACGGATGGATAGGATGGATGGATAGGGTGGATAGGATGGATGGATAGGATGGATGGATAGATAGGATGGATGGATAGGATGGATGGATGGATAGGATGGATGGATAGGATGGATGGATAGGATGGATAGTATGAATAGGATAGATTGATCGATTGACTTTGGTTGAGATGTTGCAGGGAATGTTTTGAACAAAATGCTTTTGTTAATTAGCTGGAAAATATTTGATCTCTTTTAAGAAGTTAACCTTAGTTACATAAATGTATCTATTTAAATTTCATTACAGCAATACTCAATCTGTCAAAACATCTGTGATTGTTTTTTATTTCAAACTTGCTTAATCATTTGAAGATGTTTTTCTTGTAACATTGTTTCCAGATGGAAGATAGAATTGCAGTACAGGATGGAATGCCATTTGATGCAAAAAGAGCGATGTGCCCCGTAGTAGATGAATTCGCTTTGGTATACCCTTTAACCCTACCGAGCATTAACTTGCTGAAACTTCCTGACTTTTCCTAACTTTTATTTGGCAAACCTTTGGTAAAAGTAAATTGCCGTCACGGCCTGTGGTCTGTTCATGTGACGCGGATACAAAAGTTGACCATATGCAGTGGAAAGTTTCAAAGGGCTATAACTCGTCATATATTTTATGAATTTTACCAATTTTTTGTAGAGTAATCTAAAATTATATTTCAAATACATTTAAAACTCATTAATGCTAATTAAAAGCTAATTAGCGTTAATTAGTGGGTAATTATCGATGTTGATGACGTGATATATCCACTACTAACTTGTTAACAAATTTGTATCTATAAACCATAGGGAACGGTCAAAAATATATAAATAATGCTTAATGGCATTAAAAACAATTATAAACACATGTTATTGTTCAAAAGAATGCATATCGTGACGCATATCGTGACGCACAGCACAGTCTCTCGACAGTCATTTAGCTGCGATCGTTGAGACTCCTCATCTTCACTATTGATTCCCTTATTTATCACGAATACTTATGCTTTATCAAGGATTTAGAATAGAAAATGACTCTATTGCTCAAAACAGCTATTGAGGTAACTCTTACTACTTTTAATTCATTAAATAAAGCGTAGCAACTTCTAATCTATTTTGATCAGACTTGCGGTAAACATCCTTTGACTTAACTACATTACCTTATAAAACTAATAAAACTAGATATTTTACCTAACAGTTCACATAAAAAGGCTTAAATTCAACGTCAAATATCTCACAGTATTCACAACCTTAATATCAAAGCATAAAACTACGTTTTATAGCAGTTATACATGTTAAAACATCCGCGGGCCTACTGCCCTCCCCTCCCCCTGCTGGCTTAAGTCATCAAAAGCCCGTTCTAGGTAGGGTTAAATTAATTGTAACGATTTTAACAAGTTATTGCACAGAGGAAATAAGTTGCGTTAAGTTAAACCCTAATAGAAGATAAAATCTTGTATCTCTCAGCATCAACACGTAGAAATACATTCCGTCAGTTCTTCAGGTTTATGTCTATTGCCACAGAAGATGTCAGTGATTTTGAATCAATCTACTTTACAGTCAAAAAGATTTCGTCTTCCTCTTAGGTCAATTTAACATTGTCAGCTCTAGCGGACTCTGCTTCTACCTACAATACAACATTAATCACAGAAGTCCAAATTCTGGTTCGTTCTTTGATTTGGTTAAAAGTTTGGCTCCTTTCTTTGCGTTCATTTTTTGCAATGGTGACCAGAGGAGCGTAAGGCAAAAGAATATTTTAAGCGTACAATGATTCCGACGTAAATGTATTGGTTTAAATCTCAGAATGGCAATGCTCACTCTGCTTAGTATAACATTTGTAATTGTTCTAGATCAGCCTTGCTTAATCATTAAGTGTCTCTTTTCTCATTACATTAATTTTAGGCGTACGAAGATAGTCAACCTGTGATGGAGAAAGAAGTTGAACCAGCGCTGGATGTAATGTCCGACTACATGCCGGTATGTTTTATAGGTTGCGTGATTTTAAAAGGTATCACAAGAAAATTTACCAGCAAAAGCAAGGAATTAAGTTATATTAACCCTGAATGATCCAGCTGGGTTCCCCTGGACCCAACAGATATAAATCATATTTTATGTGTATCAAGTTATGTATGGATTTTCACTGCTTTCTTGGTATTCCTCAATAATTGCCTAAGCACTTTAAATTCAAATTACCAAAACGTAGAACAAACTTGATATGGAAATATTTGAAATTACGTTCACAACGGGGATCCAGCTCGTGCATTAGTAAACATGATCTTTTATTCTTCAATGATGACTTTACGAAGACATTCTGGGATACTAAAACAACGGCATTTTATCAATTTTTTGTAATCCTATTATTGAAATATAACTTCCTTCACGCTGTATTTGTTAGCATAGCAATATGAAGGGCAGCTGTGCCGGTGATGTTTTGTTCCTTTATGTACTGAAATAGTGATATTTGGCAATTTGTTCTAAAGGATGCAGCAGTTCAAATTTTTGTGATTAGATTATGGAAGTTAGAAACAGACGATATTCTGTAAATGAAGCGGGCAGTCGTCGTATGCAAACGATGGAAGACGATTCTTCCGATAATGGTCATTATTCTATTGAATCCCATAATGATGGGTGGGTTTAGTGATACTGAACATGAAATTGAGATGTCAGATAATAAAAATCATAACATTGTGGATTTGGAACAGTGGCGTGTCTCACTTCCTTAATGTTAGAATTTATCTCGATCTGTGAAAATTGATCCAGTGTTCCGCCTGATCCTTCAAACGTCATGGTGAAAACACATGCACATACACACCGGTTGTAAAAATACCTAGACAGATACAGATTTGCATTTGATCCAAATGTGACCAGGGTTTCACTTGTTCCAAAGAAAAATCATTACGTCGCTCTTCTTTCAACAATGTATAATGATGCGAAAGTTGAGGATACTATTGGGAATTATGACATTTTACTTCCCTACAATAGTACAAAAGAGATAATAAAGTAAATAAATAGAGATAGAGAGTAATAGAGAGTAAATAAAGTGGATCATCTTTCACACCCTAATTCAGTGCAGCGTTAAACAAAGCGTTGGCTTTACTTATTTTATGAATATGCTCAACCTTTGTGCCATCAACGCTTATATAGCATTTCTGGCTTGCCAAATCCGGAAAAGGGGTAGATCATTTGTGTGGGACTGTTTCTTCAGGACCTTGCGATTGACTTAATGCATCCACACGTACGAGCAAGAGCACAAAATGTAGATGGTTTTCATCTAAATATTAAGGATAAAATGCGTACATGTTGGAAAAAATCTCTGTTCCATCAAGAGATGATAAAGGCGTAAAAACAAGGAATTACACCAGAAACAGCTGTTAGACTTGCTTATGAGTGATGTTGGTAGAAAGTCCTTGCGATCATGCTAAAAATGCAATGGGAGTGCCTACGCTTCATATGCCACAAAAGATAGGACTAATGTCATCAGTTAATCAACCTGATGAAAAAGCTAATGGAGGACACTATCGACACTGATGCCCATGTAATTTTCACATCTAATACACATTGTTCCTGATAGAAATCATCATTGTACTAATGTTGCCAATAAACAGCTTCACAAATACTCAATATATTTGTTGTTACCTTTTGTTGTTAATTACTGAGAATTTAACACAGTTAAAATGGAAAAGAAAATTTCTTACCCCAACAGTAACACAAAATAGTGTGGATCTCTGATATGTTGATTTTAACAGTACATTATAAATATCCTGTTTTTCTCTGAGGACCCACCATGGGCGCAGCCGTTTTATAAGTACCTTGGACATCGTAGGTTAAGTTATAATATTTAACAAAAATAAAGCTGGTATGAGTCAGCATCAAAACTCAAAAAATACACTACGTCATTTCATATAAACTGACACAAAAATTGTCCTTGATTGTGAACCAATCTGTTTACAGACAAAAGGAAACCTTTTTCTTGTTAGTTCTATCTTGTGTATATAGCTCCAGAGAATGCTGTTTGACCCTAAAATACAAAGCTAATTAGAGAAGGCTGTTTCGTTTTGTTCATTTTTAGCAATGTTACCCAGAAGAGTATCAGATGAAAAAGTATTTTAAGCCTACAATAATCACAGCATAAATGTATTTCTTTTAACAATGCTTGATCTGTTGAGTATAACATCTATAATTGTTTTGGATTTCAAACTTGCTTCATCATTAATTTTTTTTTTGTTACATTGATTTCAGCAAGAACCGGAAATTGTGTTTTTACAGCATAGAGTATTTAAATCATCACCGGAGATAATTCATCGCTACGTGCCGGTAAGCTATATAGATTGCTTGATTTTAAACAGCGTTAATATCTGATATATAATTTTTAGCTGTATATTATACATTTCCCAGTGAGTAGCCAAGGACCCACATTGGGCACAAACGTTTGATAAAAACCTTAGACCTATTAAGGTTCATATAGACCCTACTGTAAGATTTAAAACTGGTATGCATCAGCATCGAAAGGTAGGAATCCAATCAGTCAATCCTTCAAACGTTCATGCAAATTGTTTAAAAAATATCCATGACTTGGAGACAAGCTTCCTTACAGATAAGAAGTCGTTTCCTTCTTAGCGCAGTCTTATCTTTATTGCTCCAGAGAACGTTGTTTTGTCCTATAATACAAAAATAATCAAAGAAATCGTAATTCCGGTTTGTTCTTTGGTTTCTTATAAAGTTCCTCTCTTTTGATATTGTTAATTTTTAGCAACGGTACCCAGAGGACCTTAAGACAAAAGGATATATCAATTCCATAATGACTTTAACATAAATATATCTGTTTAAATGTTAGAACAACAACGCTCACTCTGTTAAGTATAACATTTATAATTCCTTTTTATTTCAGACTTGCTTTATCATTATTTTTTTTTGCTTGTTATATTAATTTCAGCCGCAAGAGGAAATACAATCTATACAGGTAAAAGGAGTTGAATCATCACTAAATTTGATGCGTTACTGCGATATGGTATGATTTATAGATTGCTTTATTCCAAAAGGGTATTATAAGAAAATTTACAAATGGAAGCATGGAATTAAGTTGCATTAACCCTAATATGCCCCTGTTTATCATAGAATTAAGGATAAAATGCGTACATGTTAAAGTAAAATCTCTCACCCATGAAGAGATGTCATTAAACTAGTAACAAGGAATTCCGCCAGAAAGAGCTGTTACAGATGCCCATTGAGTCATAAAGTTGGTATGCATCAGCATCAAAACTTAGGAATCCAATCAGTCAATCCTTCAAACGTTCATGTAAATTAATTCAAAAAGTATCCATAATTTTGAGACGAGCTCCTTTACAAACAACAAGAAATCGTTTCCTTCTTAGAGCAGTCTTATCTTTATTGCTCCAGACAACGTTGTTTTTTCCTGGAATACACAACTAATCAAAGGAGGCCAAATTCTTGTTTGTCCTTTGGCTTCTTATAAAGTTTCACCCCTTTGATATTGTTAATTTTGACAGCGGTACCCAGAGGAGCTTAAATGTTAGAACAACAATGCTCGCTCTCTTTAGTATAACATCTATAATTCTTTTTTTATTTCAGACTTGGTTCATCATTTTTTTTTTACTTGTTATATTAATTTCAGGTGGAAGAGAAAATAGAATTTATAGAGGTAATAGGAGTTGAATCATCAGCGAGTGTAACGCGTTACTGCGATATGGTATGCTTCGTAGATTGCTTTATTCTAAAAGGGTATTACAAGACAATTTACAAATGGAAGCAAGGAATTAAGTTGCATTGACCCTAATAAACTCCAGGTAGGTTCCTGTGGACCAAAGAGCGATAAATTATATTTAATATAAGTTACATATGGATTTTTATCGTTTTCCTGGTATTCATCAACAATTACCTACGCACTTAAATTTCACGTTTCCGTAACATAGAGCAAACTTGATCTAAAAATGTTTGAAATTATGCCCATCACTGCAATGGGTCTCCGGAGACCCAGCTGGTGCATTCATGTCTTCATGATTTTTTTTATTCTTGAATAATGATTTTATGAAGACATTCTAATCAATAGCATTTTATCACTTTTCATAATCCTATTATTGAAATGTAGCTTTCGTCCCGTTATATTTGTTAGCACTGCAACATGAAGGCCAGTTATGGAAACAATACCAATGATGTTTTGTTCTTTTACGTATTGAAATAGTGATATTTGACAAATTATTTTTAAGGACGCAGAAGTGCAGTATTTTGTGATTAGATTATGGAAGTTAGGTACAGACGATATTCTGCACATAAAGTAAGCAATCGTCATATGCAGATGATGGAAGACAGTTCGTCTGATAATGTTCATTATTCTATTGAATCCCATAATGGCGGTGGGTTTAATGATATTGAACATGAAATTGAGATGTCAGATAACAAAGATCATAAGATTGTGGATAGCGTCAGATTTGGATCAGTGCCGTGTTTCAGTTTCTTAATGTTGAATTTATCTCGATCTGTGCAGATAGATCCAGTATTCCGCCTGATCCTTCAAACTTCATGGTGAAAACGTTTTTATTGGAAATCAAGCATACACTTCACACGTAAATGTTAAAGCTCAAACTGTAGATGGTGCTTACCTTAGTAGAAAGGATAAAATGCGTACAGGTTGATCTAAAGTCTCTCGCCCATGAAGGGATGTCATTGAAGTAAGATGAAGGAAGTCCACCAGAAAGGGCTGTTACAGATGCTCATTGAGTCATGTTGCAATGAAGTCATGCCAAAAATGCAATAGGAGTGCCTGCATATTGCATGCCATAAACAAGAAGAAATTTGTCTGCAGCAAACCAACATGTTGAAGAAAGGAATGGAGGAAACTATCGTCTCTTTTGTCTATTTAGTATTTCATATCTAATTCCCAATGTTCCTGCTAGACATCATCATTATGGTGATGCTTTTAAGAAACAGTTTATCTATACTTAATATTTTTCTTGTTACCTTGTGTTGATTACTCAGAATTTGACATAGCTGGGTTGGAGAAGAAAATATCTTTCCCCAACCAGCACAACTACACACCGTAAACCTCTGATATATTATTTCCAATAGTACATCATAAGTCTTCTCTCTGGTTCGCAAGTAACCAACTTGGGCACAAACGTTTTATAAATACCTTGGGCATCGTAGGGTTACGTTATACTCTTAGGGAAAATTTAAAGCTGGTATGAATCAGCTTCAAAACTCTAAACTCCACTCCGTCATTTCTTCAAAACCTCATGTAAGGTGTCACGTAAATTGCCTTTGATTGTGAATCATCCTGTTGACAGAAATAAGAAATCCGTTTTCTTGTAGGTCTGCGGCTGTGAATATTGTTTAATAACTTTTGAATGGCTTTTTCTAAGTTGCAGAAACTTTCTGACTTTTCCTAACTTTTATCTGGCAAAATTTTTTTAAGAAACATTTGGCCATCACGGCCTGCAGTCTGGTCACGTGACCCTGATAAAAACGTTGACCATATATGGTGGAAAATTTCAAGGGACTATAACTCGAGATGTTTTAGATGAATTTTACAAATATTTTGTAGAATGTTCTAAAATTAAGTTCTCAGTACATTTCAAACTAAATAATGCTAATTAAAAGCTGGTTAGCATTAATTAGCAGTAATTATCGATTTTGATGACGTCATATTTCCAATCCTAACTTTTTGAAAAATTTGTATCAAGAAACCATAGAGAACGGTTCCAAATATATAAAAAGGGCTAAATGGCATTTGAAACAAGTATAACCACATGTTATTGTTCAACGAATGCGTGTCGTGACACATAATCGACATCTTTTCTTTTAAGTGGTTTAGCTACGATTGTTGAGACTTCTCATCTTTACTATTGGTTCCGATATTTGTCATGAATACTTATGTTTCTCAGATATTTAGAATCAAAAACTATTCTTTTGCTCAAGGCAGCCTTTGAGGTAACTCTTGCTGCTTTTAATTCATGAAATAAAGCGTAGCGACTTCTATTCCATTTCGATCAGACTTACATCCAGTAAACATTGTTTGACATAGCTACCTTACCTTATGATACTAATAAAAACACATGTTTTACCAATAATTTTACAATGAAAACGCTTTAATTCAACTTCAAAGGTGTCGAAGTATTTATAACCTGAAAATGAAAGCATAAAACTACGTTTTATAGAGGTTATACATGTTAAAACAGCCGCGGGCTTAGTAGCCCGCCTCCCTCCTCCCGTGCTGGCTTAAGTCATCAAAAGCCGGTGCTAAGTAGGGTTAAGCCTACAATGATTACGACATCAATTTATTTGTTTAGATCTCAGAACAACAACAGAGCCACTGCTCAGTGTAACGTCTCTTATTATTCTGGATTTCAAACTTGCTTCACCATTAAATGTTTTTTTCTTGTTACATTGATTTCAGCAAGAACCGCAAATTGAGTTGGTAAAGGATAAAGGAGATGAATCATCACAGGCTTGCTGCAAGCTGGTAAGTTTTAAAGATCACTTGGTTTTAAACAAGTACCACAGGACATTTACAGAGAGAAACACGGAATCAAGTCGAATAAACCCTTAAGGCCAGTTTCCACTTCCTCGATCACCCCTCGATTCGATCGACATCGACCGCTTTGGACATGCGCACTCTCGTTATCGTGGCATCCCCCTCGATCTGCCCTCGATCTCTCGATCGAATTCGCTCAGAAAAAACGATCAAAGTCACTTTAACTTTTTCCTCGACCGCCATCGATCGAGGGGCTCACTGACCAATCAGATTTCAGAACTGCCAAAACTCT
>JAAAKM020001591.1:2336-14451 GCA_010016025.2 Alatinidae sp. Z8VKAUB7J3 | reverse complement strand
GCAGAGTCACATTGCTTAGTGGCGTTTTTGGTCTTTGAAACTCGAGGTGGTTGTTTCCTTTTAGGAGTAGATGCTTGACGAATATACGATGATACATGCTGCTTAATTCGGTCAAACAAACCTTAAAGTCGTGCCGCCAACGAATGAAGGCTTTACGTCACTCTAACATCTGATAGCTACTGATTATTTCGCACTGATTACACTGTGACATGTTGGAAGCACATCTCTATAAGAAACGACAACTCAAAGAAGCGCACAGTACCTATATTTATGTTTTATCGTCATTAATGCGCATACGATTGAGGCATTACTTCACTGTTACGTCTGATAACTCCTGATTATCACGCTCGGGTCACTCTCTGACATATGAAGAAACACATGACTATAACAGACAAGACCTTTATAGAAGCGCGCAGTAATTTTATATTTCATTTACTACCATTAATGGACGTGTGACTTAAAGGGTATTACTCAACTGTTACTTCTCATAAATACAGATGATCACACACAGATTACTCTCTGACATATCAAGAGCCAAACGACTGTAACAACCAACACCTGATTCAAACGCGTACTTGTTCTATTATTAATGCTTGTATGACGCTGGAGACATTTCTCGACTTTTGCATATCTCAAATGATCACACCGACATTACACGTTAAGGTATAACATCCACAACTGGTGATGATTCTGAATAATTTATTTTTTATTATGAGTTACGTTAATACGCGTATAATTACTATAACAAGGTGTGAGATGACTATTACAAACTACAAATATTTTTATTACATACAATCTTCATTTTTAAACAACAAGGGTCACTTGACCATATCAAGTTTTAACTGATGAAAGGTTATTTTGATTGAATATATTATATTATCTTTGTATTGTGCAAATGATGAAAGAATCGTATGTGGGTATTATTCGCGATTTTCAGGGTTTGATACAAAAACATGGTATTTTTCATGGTTTTTTTTGCGTGATGGAATTTGTGCAAAGTTTTTGTGAGTAGATAGCAAAAGAGTTTCTGCGTTGCAAGGAGTAATAATTCAATATAAACATCCTTATCTTGTTGTTTATCTTTTAGCAGATAGGAAACTTATATATCAGAAAGGGGTTAGGACCATTTTAGCTATGGCATGAGATATGTATAGCGAGACAGGAGCATTTACAAAAGGCAAATATTTATTGAAAAAGCTAACTGGCTTTGATACTCAATGATCTGAGAGGAGAAATTAGAGAGTAAGAAGTTTGTAATTATTGTATATTATAAGTAATTATGGTCGGGATCATTTATTGTTCTGTTCTGTATTTATCAACAGTTTCAAAGATCGTGGATAGAGAAATAACATATGACGCCAAGAGACGTCGACGAAAGCCATATATCCGACTTATTATCAACTGCGAGGAAGCGACTAGAGCAAACATCATGCGAGGAGCTTGGAAATAGAAATAAAAAACCAGGCAGAATTTTAATTGTAAAAGCATGTGATGACATAACAAGAATGTATTCAGAGTGGAGGCTTCACTTTTATAGGGAAATTTTTGAGAGCTGTTATACCAAGAACAATTTTAAACTAAGAAAAGCTTTTTTAGTTAAAAGACTAATCGTCAACACTGCATTGATTATCTTTCATTAGTCTCTTCTCTTGAAATACAGTCTTGTTGTGTCACTGTGGTTCTGTACAGCGCATATCCAAGTGCCAAAGCGAAGCGATCGATTTTTACGTATTGATACTGAGAGTGGTATCAACTACATAGATTTATGTGGTTGCAGTGAATATTGCACTTTTCTCTTCTGCACGGGGGTCAACCTTGGATCCACAGCGAGACCTTACTTCTGCGAGGAATGCTCTGCACCAACGGGCACCAACGCAATTTGTTTCAATAGAGACGGCAATTCGTCAAACGGTATAAACGTTTATCGAAATACATACCATGAAAATGAGACGTTTGTTATCGTTAGATTTGGTGGTCAAACATAGCAGCATAAATAGTTGATTATTTGATGAAGATATAAAACTTTTTAAGGTAGTTAACCGGCATTTAGAGATACGTGCAACACAAATAATGAAGCTGCTCTATGTGTTACTCGCAGTTTGGTATGAAGTTTGATTCTGTGATCAATTCTTGATGTTACATCATATCACTGTAACGCTGAAACATTCTAACCATAAAAAAATCAAATCCTTTATGGGTAAACAGAAATAGCACGTTACAGGCAGTTGCAATTGCATTCGTGTAACCGTAAATTTGAGACGTACGTTATTTCCACTAGCCACAAGTTACTTGATATGAAGGAAAATTTGGCGCCTCTTGATCATCAAGTATAAGAAGAGTACATTTATTGCTTTCAGTTTAAAATTCTACTTGTTTTGCACTAAACTTGCAATAGGCTGTCAAAATTGGACACGCTAAGAGAAACTAAGAAGTTTATTTCAAGGACTGTAGTTTGTACGAGGCAGGAATTTTAATACGCTCGATAAGTTAAAACGTAAGCTTCAATACATCAATTAATGGTAGATTATTATTGTAACTGTGCATAAAAGTGCCTCTACAGGTTGGTAACGTTATTGGGCTGCAAAACCGAATATCCTTTGTTGGTGCGGGTTTAGGAATGTGTGTAAAAGAGCTGCGTTCTGTTAAGTAAAAAGTAGCAGACCCAAATGTGTCAATATAAGGAAACAAGATCCGGCAAATATCAACATCGGGAACAATTCGAAACAGTTGATACATGGTAGTTACTAAAATTGATATGATGCAAAATCGAGCGAAAAAACTTATCGAGAACGCATAAGAACACCATCGGGAGGCTAAGTATCGGATGAAAGCGAGGCAAAAATTTGGCAGCTATTAGACTGTGCTACATGGCCAACTCAAATTTGTTTAAAAGCGTTTTGGATCACAAAACTTAGCACAAATGTAGGTTATTATAAAAACTTTTAAAAAGTGTAAAAAATTTAAAATTTAATTAGGTGATTTTGTAATGACGTCATAATTTTGTCTAATAATGGTCGTTTTTCGTCTCGTTAGCTCTGCTAACCACTTTTCTGCGTACAGTAAGGATTTACATACTTTTTTTGTCCTTGTTATTGTACCTTTCCCTCAAAAAGATGCTTTTCCCAAAAATAATGCTTATTTGGGTCAACAATTCATTTTGATGGGGCTCCAAAAGCACATCAACATTCAGAGTTTTGATCATTTTCATAATATTTAATTATAAAATCTTTGAAGGAGTTCACCTTGCATCAGTTCACTGGCAAATCGTTTCCTTTTTACTGACATAACCACGTATCTGCTGATTGCAAAACGAAATTGGTTAACAAAAATGAATCAAATGTTTTGTTCATGATCGATTCGAACACAATCAATTAAATTTGAAATTGAATGAAATTTGAAAAAGAAGAAAGAATAGACGTCACTATTATGACGTCACTAATTAGTTACAAATGACTGCGTCACTGGGTTTAATCTCTAATCTTCCCTATAAACTTGCAAAAAGACCATATCAGTTTAAGTTTGCGTCCTAATAAATCAAAGTTTCAATGAAGTCAATAATATCAATTGTCATGTTTTTTGCAAAATCATGGGTCTTGCCAACAAAAAATTGATAACGGCAAAAAATAGCATTGTCATGAGCTGAAAATTGACAGAAATATGCAAGATAGAAATAAACTGAAAGTCAAAAAAACTTCAGGATGATATCTGACATTACCCATCTGATCTGATACATCAAAACGTTTGAGAGGCGGGGTAATGTCCCGCCCCCTCTTGATGGAAATAGGGCTAAATAGCAGGGGCTCTGAGCCAATCGGGTTAAGTTCTAATATTAGATATTCTAAAAAGGCAATTGCAATAGAAGAGTGTAAATAAGGTAAATCAAATTGTGTTTTTGGGTTATGATCATAATAGGGCATTTAGTGAATAAATACTCTCTCTTTGAAACCCATGTCGTAGCGAACCAGCCGAGCTGACTAACCCAATCTAACTAACCCAACAAAATTACTCGTGTAAGTAAGGAGCAACTGAACTAAACCTAACAAGGGACCAGTCTCTTCTTCGATTATCGCAAGTGAACTTTCGTGACGTTCAAGCCGAAGAAGTGTATGTCTTACGGTTCTATTGATTGACAGTTGCTTTTTTCTGTCGCTGTGATGGACAGTTTGACATACTCTCCATTATGTATTGCATTATGTGATAGATAAAAAATATGAACCCAGGTCTCTCACACCCCTGATCACTCCTGAACACTACTTTATCTTTGGTCGAAAAACGTTTAGGTTGAATTGCATTTACAAGACAATTATTGCGCCCTTGCAATTGGGGCGCTGATTTATGTAATTAATGTATTGAATGGCTCGAAAATGTCATTATTCCCATGACTTGTATATGCCGGTGAGAAATCTTGATCTTAAATTTTATTCATGTGTATGCATTGTAAATGTTAGATGTATTTGACTGCATAATCTGTTTTTGCCCATATTCCATCTCAGTAGCAAAGAACTGCTGATTGTAAGTTATAGTGAAACTGTAGTGGTCTTTGCTGTCTTGCTTCCATATTAATACTTCTACCTAAGGTATCTTGCGGCATTCAATAATGTAAGAAACGGGAGAAAGACAGCGCCCTCCCAAATACAATTCTTCTTCGCTTTATTTTATTACCAAGATTCTCTTTGTCAATATTGATCTCAAAAGTCGTTTTCCAATCCCTCCTCACCTTTGATACCTTTCTTGTATGCTATTCTCTTTTCTCTGCTAAGTTCAAATCGACCAATGGGTACGTTGCATACAAAAACTAATTTACTCTTACTTTATTTATGTCCTTGATTCTGTAATTGTCGGTGTGCTAAGCCTCGGATCAAGCCTTCTTCCATTGCCTCACTGGTTTAAACATTAGTTATTTTTCGTTATCATTTGAAAAGTCTGTAATAGTATTGCCTCGCTGGTTCAAGCCCTCTCAAAGCTCTATTTGTTTTTCATTTTTCATTGGCTAAGTCTCTAATAGTATTGCCTCGCTGGGTCTAGGAATAGTATGGGACACAGGATTCGTGGCCTCCATGGAGAGAATGGCCCCATAGAGAGGTGAACCCTCATAAAGGATGGGCCTCAGAGAGGAGAGGGCAATTGAGAGATTGGGCCCTTGGGAGGGGTAGGTCCTGGGAGTGGTGGGTCGACCTTGCAGACGGCTGTCTTTGGGGAAGTGAAAAGATGTCTTAGGATGGGGACTTGATATATTCTAGTAAGCTAGCGAGGGGCGGTCGGGGAGGTTGGCGTCCTTAGGAACGATAGGTTGGTTGAATTCTATTGGAAAGACAAATGGATCAGATAATAGATAACCGCAGTCTATTTGAATTTGGACCCTGGAAATTGGGGGTTTTTGAAAATTGCACCTTTGGAATAGTGGAGTCCTGGGCATTGCAGGTGCTTGGGATTCAAAGAAACTTCAGGTGGTAGGAACCTGAAATGAGGGCCCTGAAAATGGAAGGGCTATGTATTGGAGTTGGCTCTGAAAATGAAATGCTCCTGATAATTACTATGGTCTAGATATTTGACGACCCCAGGATAGCATGCACGCCATTCAGGGTTTTGTCTTGGTATAGAATATTTCCTTAGTTTGGGGAAATCTAGTTGGCAACTAGTTTCAAGTGCCCATGGAAAGTGCAGTCCTAGGAAAAGCAGCACAGAAAGGAAAGGGAGAAAAGGAAGTGGAAGGAAATTAAATGACCTCGGGAAAAGCAGTGCAAATCCAAATTAGTTTGACTTCCTGGGATGCACTTTGCTCCAAGTAAGGTCATCCACTATAGAGATTAGAATGCTTCACAAGATTTGTAATAGAATGATTGTTAGAAGCTAGTGTTGTATACCTATTAATATTTAATGTGGCGACTGATACAGTACTTTAGCCGTGGAATTGAAAACCGTATTGCAATCCTTGTTGAGTGTTGAGGTTTCTAACAGAAGCATATTATGTTCCAAATGTAACAATTGTGATTTCCCAAGCCTCTGATTTTGATATATATCGCTATGCTAGGAGTATGGATCACGACGTGGACTGCTTGGTATACAGCGTCTGAATAGAGTCCTCAATCCCTAGAATGCGTGATATCCAATACTGCATCAACTCTTCGCTTTCTATGTATTCGATTTCCGCATTGACGTTTTGATCCTCCACGTATGGCGTGTGAACCTGGCAATTTGTGTAGAGATTACGTTAAAATGAAAAATTGAGAATCAGAGACTATTGAAGTTATCGGGATTGAAAATGTAAGTCGGTTACAAATTTATCAAGAGTACATGTGTAAGAGTAATTGTTAGTATGTAGATACTGAACGTGCGCAGAACAAGTTGTTTTAGACACGGTTCAAAAGTATGATGAAAGGCATTGATACCAACACTGATTTATAGGTGAACTGCATTGTTGCTTGTTAGTTAAGACTGTCGGTTGTTTAATCCAAAACCATCTACATGCGCACCACTTTTGTGTAGTATAGCAGAAGTTTTTTATCTACTTATGAACACATCAACTGTATTTTTACAAGATAAAGATACTTAAATAGCAGTGTGATGTTTGAAGTTAGTAAAGGTAGCGCGCGCATGCGCACTTGATGTTGATGACCAATTCTACCCAAAATACTGAGCATGCGCATTCTAGATTGTTACCTGAACTATATGTGACATGCACAGTAGAAATAATAGCTCTTATTCATGATTGTTGCATGAACTAGAGATGACATGCGCAGTAGAAATAATAGCACATATTTTAATTTATAATATGGAGCATATGCAATAATAAATGTTAAATAAGTTAGAGTTAGATTATTGGCATCGAACATTTGTATCCAAGAATATTGAGGATGTGCAATTTTATTTTTTCATTGGAATATAGAGTATGATTTGGAGTTAAAGGAGCTTTATTATGATCAAGAATCCAAGAAAGTGGCGTCTCTAGTTGGTACGGAAGCATGCACATTTAAAACTCGTACATTACTTTGGGCTTAAAATATTTGGACACGTGTAGAAAGCATTCTAATTCAAACCCAAATGTTGAGCTTCCGCATCAATGATTGTAGCAGGACTTTAAGCTGATAATAGTTAAGCATGCGCAGTAGTGATAGTTGCTTTTCCTGAGAAGCAAAATGTGGTTGTGTTATTATTTGATCGTTTTATTATTTGAAGCTATAGATGGTTAGAATTACACAGTGAAGATAGTTGGGAAATAAGCTTTGGAAACAAGTGAACAAGAAATACCACGGAAACGCATTAATAATTGCTCTAGCTATTTAAGCTCAGTGACAGCATGCAACTTGGTGGACCTTGGATCGAGTCGACGCATGGTAACAATATCGGATATTTTGATGTTTGCTTGCAAACGACTAACTATATACTTTACGTAGACCATTATTTGCCTTTTTAAATTTCTGATATATTTTAAACCTTAAGAGGAACAGATTTACCCGCTTAGAATTCCTCAGTGTATAGTTTGACTTCAATGTTTATTGAAATCACTTCCGAATCTGGTAACTGGTTTGTGGTTTCCAACGGGGAAGAGTTTTACAGTTTCTAGCTCAGTTTAACTAGTCATAAAATGTACTCTAAGAAACATACACCGTCAAGCAATATCTAACCCTTGTCGCAAATTGGTACTGCGCATCAGAAGATGTAGCGCAATGACGTTCGTGAATAGAGAGAAGAAACTGTAACAAAATAGAGACAAGACGCTGGAGTGCGGCGAGCTTACATAATTAAATTAGAGAATTAGAAAACACATAATAATGTTTAGGCATTGGAAGTGAAGGTGGAAGGCATAGATTGACGTCCATTAAAAGTTGCTGATTCGATCCGACTCAATTCACCTTAATCTTTTGCAACTTAAAAGCAATGGGTCAATGCATAAGCAGTCAAAAAGATCCTTTCGCTGATTTTTTTTAATTCCGTAAAATAATTCACGCTGCCTCTGTCTAATAAATAGTTGCCTAGCTGCCTATGTCACCGGATCTGGATGTAATTCCCAAACCGTCAACTTGTGACATCAGAAAGGAATCAAATACCTTACGATCCAACAGAAGCAGCGAGCATTTGAGCCACGTTGCAACCCTTACTAAAGGGTGGTGCAATGTGACAAGCCTCGTCACATACATCTGACCTAGTTTTCAACCTTTTACTCAAGCACTGATCCATATACTCATCGTTCATGCCAGCCCTTCTTACTCTCCCATGTGCACTTGGATAACAAACATATTCACATATGAACACATGTGAACACATATGCAAACACATACACAAATACTAACAAATTAAACTTAAAAAGGCAGCTATGGAAAACCATAGCAAGTGCAAACGAGACCGACGGCAAGTCTTTGTTTGACATATCACATGCAGTCTATGACACAGGTCTCCTTGGAGAATACCAGTTGAAGGTTGCCAATAACTGCTCGATATCTGCGTCAGGTGTGTAGGGTCAAGGTTTGCATCAACTGAGGAACATTTTTATGTACCTTCCAATACCTTCTATACATCAAATTTTGCCTTTTGGATGCTATTAAAGTGAGATGTCTTTCAGTTATCAAAACGTGGACATCTTAGGCAGCATTGATTGGTGTCACCTGCGGGCGCTTTTGTACACTAGAAATAACAAATGGCAAAAGATTCGGTCCTAAATCCTGTGACTTTTAAACTTTTTTGAACTTGCCTAGAGCCTGAAATACAATACGAAAAAAGCTTGTATCTGTTGTCTTTTGCATGTTATGCGTAAGGGTTGGTGTTTTCTATGTTCGTTTGCGTGTGCTTATGCGTGTGCGCTCCTGCAAACTGAGGTTTGTAGCCAAGAAAAGTCCACTTTATAAGTTTCAGTATTTTGATCGCTAACTTAGTCGTTACTCTGTTGATCTTTTCCATTCTCAGAAATACAATGATATTAGAAGTACTAAGATTCAGTAGTACTCAGAAATTCAGTAGCCAGTGTGTTGATCTCACTAAAATTACACCTGTGTATGTTTGTCGCAAAGGAGAGCGTTCATTTTCAAAAGCCAAGCTAATATTGAATCACTTGAGAAACTCAATGGGCCAGACGAAGCTGACATTCTTGGCAGTTCTTTCAATTGGAAGTCAGTTGTTGAGAACCATTGATTTCTCCCCTGTCATTGAAACTTTTACACAGCACAAAGCAGGACGCAAGTGCTTTTTAACGTAGCAATGCATCTAATTATCAGATTATTTCATTAGCCATATGTTTTGTAAAGACAGGGTGTCTGCCATGTCAGGGAAATCCATACCCTCATAGATATACCAGGGACATGTCTGGGAAATTTGCTCCTTTTTGCAATGTTAGGGAAATGCCAGGAAAATCTGACTTTTTCACTGACATCCAAAAATGGCGCAACATACTTAAATCATCATTTTTCATCCTTATGCCATAATCTAGGAAAAGTTAAAAGGACAAAGGAGTACCAAAGTTTAAATGTTTCAAACTTGCTGATGTAATATTTCTTCTCTGCTTGGCTTGATAGTTTGACTCGTAAGTCATTGATATTTGTACTAGTGGATGACACTTGATAAAGTATGTCAGGGGAAAAAGGATATTTGTCAGGGAAATGTCTGGAATATCCGTCTTCCAGATTTGGCAGACACCCTGAAAGAGCTTTTCAGCGTAAAATAGTTTGTTGTTAAATGGGCTGCATGGCCCATACTTTCTGCGAGGCATACCGGCATCTACCTTCGAGGTTTATTTTATCAAACAACTGTGTTTTCTGATTCATTGACCGTAACTTCAGAATAAACCGCAACACTCATATCAAACGAAATGAAAATAAAGAAGGTTTGCGGTATTCTTCCATGAAAATATTGAGACAGTACGGGTTGAACCATTGATTTACATTGCTCACAAAAATCTTTTACATCTCCTTTAATGAAAAAACCTGCTGCAAACAAAGGCTAACCGAAGTTCGTTCGGCCCCCGGCCCCGCAGTCACTAAAACCGCCACTGGTT
This sequence comes from Alatinidae sp. Z8VKAUB7J3, assembly GCA_010016025.2. NCBI lineage: Eukaryota > Metazoa > Cnidaria > Cubozoa > Carybdeida > Alatinidae > Alatinidae sp. Z8VKAUB7J3. The sequence goes on along the minus strand of JAAAKM020001591.1, from coordinate 4,466 downwards.
GAGTGGAACAGCGTTTGAAGATCGACTCAAAGGTGCGATCAAAAACAATGCCTTCTCCTTAAAGAATTGAATAAGACTTTGAGAACGTTGGGGGTAGGAAGAAAATGGTTCATGGGATAACGGGGAAAGAACTTGAAAAAAACAAGGTCTGTCAAATTGAACAATGGAATATTCAGAAGCTCCGCACATTGATCATACGGAACTCTAGGCCATAAATGAACAATACACGTTGTGTTTGATAAGAAACCTAATCAACGGCTCAAACCTTGAGTTTCTTTAAAAAATATCCAATTTGAGTCACAAATGTTTCTTAATTTATGCAGTAAAAGCTTTCAAAGTTTCTTAAGAATGACTTCGTTAAAAATCATGTAAGACTGTTACATGTACTCACAAAACACAATTTTAACTTACAATAAAAATAACATGTGGTATGTACTATCATGAGCAAAGGTGTATGTAGTGTGTAATAATAGATCGTTCAATAGCGTACAGCCTCCATCACAGATTTCGTCATCTATACGTGTTTTATACTGCTTATTTAGCATTTAAGTATAAAATATTAAATATTATTTCCAACCATACTTTTGACAAATGTTTCTTAACTTTTGGATTAGTTCAACATGCCTAAGTTTCTTAAGAATTTCTTAAATTTTCCCAAATCTGAGCCAAGATTTCTTCAAGACTGGTTTCTTATAAAAAAACGTGTATTCTGGTTACATTTTGAGATCGGACTTCAACAAGCACGAAGTTGTAGACTCTCTAGAGTCTAGAGGGATCATTTAAATCTTAATTGTATACCTACCGTATTTCTTCTTATCAGCGGGCACGTATTTAAAAATTCACCAACAATATGCGGCGCTAATTTGAGGGAGGCGCTAATAAGAGGGCGGCGCTTAAAAAAAAATTCAAAATGATTATGAGCCTGAGTTCGAAAAATCATGAAATTTGTCTGTGTTGTGAAAGATGAAAAGTAATTCAGAAGCTTCAAAAACGTATTTTATTGTGTAGTTAGCCTTCCATATGCTTTTTTCAGTTTTTCTACCACAACTGTTTTTAGGTGCGGCGCTTATTAGAGGGGAGGCGCTAATAATGTATATATAATGTAATGTATATTTGAGTGTGTATTCGAAGAATGTCTATTTCAAGGTTATAAAAACTAAAGGCAGCGTTTACGTGAAATGGGCGTCTGTTTAGAAAGGGGGAATATTCGCAAAAATATTGTAAGCCAACACAAATGATCCTACAGACATTCATCATCAAAACTAAATCAAAACTGTTTATTTACTCCATTTAAAAATCGCCCTTGCCTGTCCATACCAAAAACTCAACTGGTTGCTTTACTTCGCGCTTTAAAAGCCTCACAAAAATACCTTGGTGCTATAACTTCATTTCTTTAATTCTTAAATTTTCATTAGCAATTTGACGCTGTGTGCTCAAACTGTCACGTGCAAGTTGACGCAGTGAGCTGAAATTTTCATGTTCCCGTTGACGCGAGTGAGCTCAAACTTTCATGACCAAGTTGACGCAGTGAGCTCAAATTTCCATGTGCAAGTTAATGCAGTGAGCTCAAATCTTCATGAGCAAGTTGACGCAGTGAGCTCAAACTGTCATGTGCAAGTTGATGCAGTGAACTCAAATTTTCATGTTCACATTGACGCGAGTGAGCTCAAACTTTCATGAGCAAGTTGACACAGTGTCCTCAAATTTTCATGAGCATATTGACGCAGTGAGCTCAAATCTTCATGAGCAAGTTGACGCGGTGAGCTCAAATAATCATGTGCAAGTTGACGCAATGAGCTCAAATTGTCATGAGCAATTTGACGGTGGTAGCCTATTTCACACATGGGTAGCACTTGCTCCTAATATCACCTTCATAGACCCCGAATCTTAAAAACAAACCACGTGACATAACTCTTGACCGTAGCCCACGAACCCTTGAAAAATACCATCCGGCAATCACCACATTTTAAAATGACGCTAAATGCTATTGTTTATGTTGAATGTTGTATGGGCGGAAGTTGACAATTATCGCAAAACTTGAGCACGTCCTCACATTCTCATTACTAGAGACAAGAATCAGACCAGATATGAACATCAAGGTCTTGATATCATTTATTACGCTAAGAACAT
>JAAAKM020001590.1:0-12596 GCA_010016025.2 Alatinidae sp. Z8VKAUB7J3 | reverse complement strand
ACCCCAATTTCCTTGCTTTGCTTTAATAAATTGTTGGTAGCCCGGTCATTTTAAAGTAAATTATATTTACCGTAAATTACCGACTAAGCGCCCAGGACTCAAATAAGCGCCCATGCTCAAATAAGCGTCCAGTTTGGCAAAAATATTTCTCACAAGCGCCCAGGTCCGAACAAGCGCCCAGGTCCGAACCAGCGAAGACGTGAATGCAGCAGCTCTAGAGTTTACGCTTTTAAATGATGATACGGAGACGATGAGGATGTATTGATTGATTGATTGATTGCCTGAACGTTATATTTCAATTTGTTCTATAGAAAGGTCATGTATGTTTAGTTATCTGTTTTTCCTTTCCTTAATAGGCGGCCAGGTCCAAATAAGCGCCCAGGTCTGGACTGTGAAGACGTGGATGCAGCAGCTCCAGAGTTTACGCTTTCAGATGATGATACAAAGGACGATGAGTATGTATTGAATGAGTGATTGATTGGACATTTCAATCTATTCTATAGAAAGATCATGTATGTTTAGTTATCTGTTTTTCCTTTCCTAAATAAGTGCCCAGGTCCGAATAAGTGCCCAGTCCGAATAAGCCCCCACCCAAAAACTTAAGTTTTTTAAATAAGCGCCCAGGGCGCTTAATCGGTCATTTACGGTAAGTGCTTCGTGAACGACATATCACGTTCAATCTGGAACATCTCTACAGAAAATGCCAAAAGGAGACATTTATGGTGACAACCTTTGGTCTCCCTAAGTTGAAATTAGCTTATTTTCAGCGGAAGTAAAGATGCATCTCAGAAGGTAAAGAATTGTCCCTAGTATAGTTCCTGTCGGTATTTTATAAGAACCCTGCAATAAAAGATAGCAGCATGTACCAACGTATATTCACTAAACATTGACTCCTAAAAGGAAACAACCACCTCGGGTTTCAAAGACCAAAAAGACCACTAAGCAATGTGCCATAGGGCAGCACTTGCTTGAAAACCCAGACTGTGCCAAAGTGTACGCGGACGATTACTTGCGCATTATAGGAAAGGCCAGGTTAAGCTTTTCATTACAATATGTTTACGCTATTTCGCGCAATATTCTTGTTTTGTACCACTAACAAACTATTTGATTACCTACATATACTTTGTTTTTTTGACGGTCCTGATTTTGAAAGTAAAACACTGTTATTTTCACTGGGTAAATTTTGTCAAATTTCAAAGTATTTCTTCTCTACTAATTTCTATTTGTGACGTAGTAACTCTATCCAAAACAGATCCAGAGGATGACCTAAAAGAAATGGACTGATGTGATCAAGGAGAACACTAGCAAATGTCTGTTAACATTAACAGCTTAAGCAAAGGACAGGAGTAGATGAAAATGTTTGAAGATTGAAAGTGTGGAAGAATCCAACCTTAACTCTGCAATTCCGTTATGTTGTGTTAAAGTTTATTCTATTTTGCTCTAGTTTTAAAAGCCTTGGCCTAAGCCACTTAACCCTGACCTAAGCCACCTAGGGTGGCATACACAAAAAGTGACTAGGTAGTTTTGAGTTGGATTTTCAAGTAGAGACTAGCTAGTATGCTTGCAGTGACGAAATCGGTATTCACGAACACCATATTAGGAAGTAACTTACTACAATGAGAAAGTCTGTCCTTGGCTCTGGTCACGTATGCTGATAAGATATCTTGGAATGGTAATAAATACTCAAATTCTTACTTCTACTACGCGTTTTCAGACTTACAGAAATCTATTGTGGATCTTGTTTACATCTATATGCAAAGACGGGCACATCGTCGACTGTTTAGCCAGGGAAGGTTATTTAGGGATCGTTGCAAACCCTCTGAAAGTTTATTAAGTAGACATTACGCGACTGTTTTTACTTGAGAAACATAACTTCATGCGGATTACCAAATATCCAAGGGTCGATCTTCAACACACTACTGGCAGGAGTTCAGCACTAACTCCTTTGCGACAGTCTTGCATAGATTGGTGATATTTTGCAACAGGTTGCATGGAAATGTCGCATGGCTTATTGTTGGTCAAAGCAGAGTCCGTTGAGTTGTGTTGAAAATGGCGTCGATCGTCATCGCACGATATCCCGAGGCTCTTGTTATTCTTGATAAGAGGACAAAGGCAGAATTTCCTCAAATACACGCCATACCTAACATCATCGGATGCACAGACGCAGGTGTGCAACTAGGAATTTTGAAGTGCAGGCGAGGTTTTAAAAATTAAGGGCACTTGACGGGCGCCTTTCTTGAACTCTGCTTTTACGGATTGCAAACCCTCACGTGCATAAAAAGGATTGGTCACTATCTTCTCATTGTGCAAATTCTGCACCTACCACCATCATAAAGTTTAAAAGTGCTTTTATCGACTCATCGTTTTAGCTCATCGTTCTAGTCGTGAACAAAGTGGTGTGCGTTGGGTGCATTTCCCAAAACAGAAAAAAATATTCAGTTTTTCAAATACCTTCGTGTGTGAAATATTTGAAAGCACTCACATATTTATGAAATCTGTCGTTTGAAAACTCGTAGGTTCAAATTTGTAACTCCGAAAATTTTCTAAATTTGAGTTTACTACCAAAATTGCAAACGAATAACACTAATATGAAGAACATAAAGTTTGAGTTTATACAATAATGCGTACAATAAGTAAGAAAGAATATACCTAATTATGCAGAGCCGATGGTTTAGTTAGAAGAGGTCGATTTTGTGTTTTTAAAATATATAAACCTTAAAGTTTCGTAGTGTTTATAGTTGGATCAGGTTAAGATTACCTGAACATTCGTCTCTCATAGCGGCCCTGTAAAACGTTTCAAGACGTCATATACCAAATGCAGCACACTCAGCCTCAGTTAAACCTACGACTGACAGGCCTAAACATCCAATGATCAAAAGTCTCCATATGTTCGGGAAGCAGTGTGCATTCGCTAATTTAAGGCAATCAAGTAACTCTTCCAATGGTTGCTTACATCTGTACGCCATTTGACCATCTACATAAAGGCCTATGTCTTGTCTTCTCTGTTTATCTTGTTTCGATGGTCTTATACTTTCAGACTCCTCAGCGAACATTGATTCATTGAGCTTGGTCTTCCGAAACCGTTTCCGTGTTGTCGTTTTGCCGTTAAGTAATTATCGTTCAGAAATGTATTCAAATCTTGACATTTAGATTGATGATGATTTGCTTGTATGGTCTTGTGCCCTTCTAGCCGAGGAAATTTTGCCTTCTTCCTAGTCAAAGAGATTTTACCCTCTTCCTAGCCAAAAAAATTGTGCTCCCTACCTAGCCAAAGAAACTGTGTCTTGTAAAGGGGAATGCAAGGCGTAAAACCGCATCATCATCATTATTATCATAATCATCATCATCATCATCATCATCATCATCATTATCATCATCATCATCTCAATTGATCTCCTGCTATGAGGATCCTCGTATCTTAAGAAATACTTTAGATTGATAAGAACAACTGTAATGCCACCGCCCCAGATATCTATATAAAACATTTGCTTGCAGCAACTAAAATTTTGTAATTTTTAGAGTGAATTTAACGCCAACAAACTATAAATAAGACGACAAAAAGGAAGCTACAATTTAGACAACGTTTCGTCTTGTCTTCTAGACCTTGCCTGGTACACTGAAGTCTACAACTGAGATTTAACGAAGTCTACAACTGAGATTTTGTTTAATAATTTCCTAATACCACTGAGTCAGAGACAGTAGCGACAGTTTATTATACCTTTAATGACTCATGTTGGTGATTTTTCTTGTATTTGTAACTGAATTGTTACGTAGGTACTGGATTGGATTGGTAGTAGTTAATGTGCCTGGGCACCACAACGGTATTCACCTCAAATCGGTGGATAACGTCAGGTTTATACCAAAGAAGTGGATAGGTTTATACTGCAACAACACAATATCCAATCAAACTTTACCAGCACAATTATAACAATACAGAGCAATGTTTTAAAACATAGGGTAACAAGTCTTAGATTCAGTACTATTTGCTGATTTAAAAAAGCATTGACAAGGTATGGGCTCACTATTTAAGACCTCAAATAGGGTATTGGGTTTATATACATATATTTATTCATTGTCAAATAAAAATAATCCTATTGTACTGATTATTATTAAAATTAACTTTACAAAAACGTATAATTGATCATTATGTCCAAAATTACTTTTGGATTAGAATTTTACAAAGATGGCAATAAGTTGTTATGCATGTAATAGTATAGGCTCCTGTCTTTCCGACATGAATTTGATTTTTAACGAAAGTCCATTAAGACAAGACTTGATTAATGCTTCTTGTAATAGTATAAATGTGCCTGTAATAGTAAATGATCTCTTGCATAAATAAATAATAAAGATTTATATAATTTTTAAATAAAAATTAAATAAGTAAATAAACAAAGATAATAATAAAATAAATAAAGATTTATGCAAATAATAAAGAAATATTATGTTTTGTAATAACATGTATTTGTATAAAATGAAAGGTACGTCAGGAATTTTCAGACAAGTGGTTTCAAGGCAGCTACTTTCATCCAATGCTTAGAATACCACCATTCAGAAGACTGGGATCTACCCTTCTTCATCCGTTGCTTTGGAAGAACACTCAGGAAGTAAAGGAAGAACTTTTTGGAACTAAATAACAATAACATTAAGCTTGATACTCTATCACTCTTCGATTCACCACAAATAAAGTAAGTTAACTAGTACAGCTGCTACGACAATACGAGCACCGGGTAAATTTTGATGATAAACTGAAGTTTGAAGTCATGCTAATTTATGAACAGAAATGCAACCTTTCTGGGATAAACAAGTGGTTTTCAAACATACTTTAAAGGAAGAAACTGTCGCGGGAAGAAACTGTCGCGAGAGAAATCTCGCGACTTTCGCGACAGTTTATTCCCGCGACAGTTTGTTTTTGGCCCGTTCGCGACAGTTAATTCCCGCAACTTTTAAATTTTGTTACAAAAAATTCAACACAGTTATTCATTTTCTATAAATTGTTTTTTTTATTGTAAATTTCCCATTTGAAGTATCAGTGACATAACATACTTCTAATTTTCGAAAAATTATTATTTGGTTTTGTTTAAGGTTCGGCATTTGCGGAGAGAAGAGACCAAAAAAGTTACTCGCCCAGCAATTCGCGACAGTTAATTCCCGTGACAATTAAATTTTCCAGCGTTCGCGACAGTTTATTCCCGCGACAGTTTCTTCCTTTAAAGTATTTTAAAAACTAATTAGAGACTGGTACTGCCTCCAATAAAATCTTATTTGCTTTATCGTCACAAACAAAGTTTAGGCATTTTGGCAAGAATCTTTGATAGGATGTAAACAATCAGAGGTAACAAATCTGATGATGGATTTTCTCTTCAAGGATTGATAAAATCATGGATCTCCTCTTTAACTACTTTCCGCCACCCTTGTCTTTCTTCCTCTACCTAGTTTAAAATAGTCTTCTTCCTCCCTACGTAAGCATTACGCAAATCTGGCAGTAGTTTAAACAAAATTTAAGATAATAATACCAGAACCGATATATCAATAGAAACCCATTTGCAGAATATTTAATCATGTCTGTCCATTTACAGGACATTGCATAGTTAACCTGATATTTCGATATTGCATCAAATATATCACTTCCTCTGTTTGTAATATTATTGCGCCGTACTTGTTAATAACGTTGCATAAAGATTCAGTTGCAAATTGATATTTTCTTCAGGTATTTTCTTAAGAAAACGTAGTATTGTCTGACTAAAGAAGAGTTTGCGAAGTCTCAAAACATCCTCTTGGGTTTCATGGCCTGGTGAATCCAATTACATTACTTGCTGTAAATCTCATTAACAGCTCATCACATGTTAAAGCAATTTAGATGAAAAACATCAACCTAGTCCACAGATGACAGCCCATCTTTGGCTTCCTTTTGAAGGTAACAAAGTACATTCAGGGATCATATGGTTGTATGTTTATATTTGCGAGTTCAAAGGTAATTGATTTCATGAAATAAATCTAGCGGCTCCTAATTGGCTGGCTGTCATAAGGCCAACCCTTCTTATCAAAATTGGTACTGATTGTGTTTATTTAAAAGTAATGAGTTTAATCTCTTTTAGATCATCAACAATGAACAAAGATAAAGTCATTTGTCATATCCCAGATGCAAGTAGTTGATCAACTTTATTCACCCATTTGTAGAGGAATCCACCACCACTGACCAAGTTTAATCTCATACAGTGATGTGATATAAACAAATTTTACAAATACTAAAGACTGCTCAGGGTTTCACTCATTCCTTATAATAGATATCGAAGACGTTAGTTAAATCGGATTATGAAGGCGGGATTTTTTTGTCTGTCCTGAACAGAATGTTCCCTGCTCAAGGATTCGCTGGCGGCTATTGGATCCAATGTACATTGTAACACCACAGGGCAATTGAAGAGCAGAATCCAAATTGTCTCAGTTCAGGGTCAGTGATTACAGGCGTATCTTTAGCCTTTTCTTTCTGAAAATTTCATAACCTGTAAATCTATGCAAGACATTACTATATTAAAGTGCTGGAAAGTCACTTAAACGCTCTTTTTTGCAAAGTTTTATGCTAATTCAATTGTTATATAGCACTTACATTTTGTCTGTACTGTATGTTATCCTGAATAAGCTTCCTTTCGGTAAATTGATGAAAAAAATATTTATCCTTTCTGATTTCCAATTTATTGCCTAGATCAAATTTAATAATTTGTTATTTGCAAAGTATCACTAAACTCCAAGAACTCTTGCTAATTATGAAGGATTATTAATGGTTTCTTTGTCAATAGGCATTTTTAACATCTGTAACAGATTACTAAGTCTACCTTGCAAACAAGATATAAGTATAAAGTGCCACAGTTTTAGTTGAGTATGGCTTAGGTTGGAAAAGACAAAATAAGAGTGTTTGTCGGGACTCTAAATTTGCCGTGATATTAAGAATCTTGCTCTTATTAATTCAAGCAATACCTAGATCAGTTTAAAAGATTAGTTAAGATTCTTTGAGTCCCTTTGTCTCTATTCCATCTACAGCAGAGATCTTCCAGAACAATCAAGGAAGTATCAACATTGTTACATACATCCATTCGTTTGTAGGTGTATGTGGGAAAGGCACATCAATGACGTACCTGGGGATGATGAAAAATCTACTGTCGGTCAAACGTCTCTACCAACCGTCAGGGACACTAGGCAAATACATTGCCATAACGGAAGATAAAACATTTCCTCCTGCAACAGTGTTCAATCACTGACTAGTATATATATGTAGATGTACACGCTGCCACCTACAATTATGCCTTAAAATGTGCGTAGCTAAGAAAAATAAAAGATGCTTCAAAGTTTTGTGAGATCACCATATCGCAGGGCTTGTTTTGTAGATAAGACACTGCCAAAATGTTTGCGGTGATGACGCTTTGGGTCAGGTAGAGCTGGTAGTCTTCTTTTTTTGCCTCCTTTCAATATGCACATCAAACAAGTGAAAAAATGCATTATAGACGAAAGTAATGTTTTTTCATAAAGCATATTGGTTAGATCATAGAGCTAAACAAAAAAGTTTCCACAAGAAGTAAACAAATGCTTGAGATTGTCAATAAAGTGCACACTACTTGAATTTAATCAAAATGAGATATCTTCATGCGTTCAACCCTCACTGATTGCTAAATTGTCATGGTGTGCTTGCTTACGTGTTCCTACTTAAGTGCATGCTGGCGTTATTGAAGCTCCAAGTAAATCTAGCCAAGCCAGGCAAGTCAAAGGGTAGAATTAAAACAAAGGATAATGAAACATGGAGGAGTTAACTCAAATGACAAAAACAAGATGATGCTTACTGCAAGGCATGGTCAGAGGAAAATCAATACCTCCGTGAACTGCACTGTAACGTCATTATCATAGTCGATAGGACTGATGAAAAATGTAACTAACAGCTATGGCACTTACAGAAGACTCGCATCTAATGGAATCTGCTGCTGCTAGGTAGAATTGTACATGTTGAACAGTTTTTGCTATCAAAAATCAATCGAAACACAACCTCAGATAAAAAAGTTCGGAGTACCTTTCGAAATAATACATAATATTGGTTCACTTAAGATTAGAAATAATAAAAACTTGATCTTAAATATACTTAGTTTGAAAGAGTTAATGGTAGAAACAGATTAGAGTGGAAGAAATGTGTTCACTTGAAGAGAGGATTTTTTCCTATTTGTTAGTTTTACGAAAACGCTCGGACAGTTAATCAAGAAAACTAGAAAATTCATGTAAAGTTACAGGAATGTTCTTGGTATAATGAATTCTAGGATAGAAAGATGATAAAACAAAAATGGAAGCGCCACGTCATTGTACATTAAGTATTTCAACAGCCCGGAGAAAAAGAATACTTACGTGATGACATCACCAAAAACTTTTTTCCAGGAATCGCAATTATAACTATATCACAGTGTTAACCCTGCCACCAAATGCCCGTATACCAAATAGTGTGTTTTAATCTCGTACCAGCTGCGAGAAACGGGTGTTTGAATTTGAAAAAGGCCTTAAGGAAACACTGTTAATTTTGCTCAATTCATAAAGTCATGAACTGGGTTCATTAAATAAGGTTTTGATAGACATGATTTAAAGTTTGAAAGGGCGTATCTCATTGATTGCTCAAGGTATCATTTTCATATTTGGACAGCTTATTTATGTCAACAAGAAGAAAGCAATGAGTTTCAAAAATAATCAAAATTTTTGATATTCATTAAATCGTGACGTCACACTTTAGTACTCTATATGATTAGGGCAGAATGGGGAGAAGTTGACAGCATGATCAATCGAAAAGTAAAAGTAAGATTATTAGGTATTAGATCTTGTCGTAAAATTAGTCTCATGGATTCCTTTAATGGAAACTCAACAGTGCAAAAGTTGTTCATAATGCAACAGTAGAAAGAAGCAAAGGCAATATTTAGAAACTTAAACAATTTTGATACTATGATTTATTTAGTACCGAAGTACAACCTACATATGGTTATCGGAGATTGTAATGCATATGGTGAACTAACAAGTGTACAGTTTATAATTCATATACGTGCTAACAGGAATAGGCTGTAATACGTAAGTTAAAACTAATCACATGGCGATAAGTGGTAAAAACATATTAAAAAACTGTTAATGTACATATCTGATAAGTCTACCATAGTTTTATGTATAGACTACCTAAAAGTGAATAAAAAGTTGAAAAAATAACAAAGAATGTTTTACAGTTTAAGAGCTTGATCAGTTCTGTTTTTTTTCATTAAATATTGTCAGCATGCATTTAAATTAGTTTCAAATTAGACATGAAAAGGACTACCGATAGAACCAAGTTTTGATTTTGTTGGAAACAATGTTGTTAACTCAATTCAAAAGAACAGTCTACTATCACTGTTATTATAGATCTATTGAACTCAGAAATGACTGCTAATGAAAGTAAAGATTTTATTAACAAGTATAAGGAAGAAGCCCAAAACCATTAACCGACATGAAAGAACATTACAGCTACTTGTAAAAGACTAACGGGTGGTAGAGGTACTGTCAATGCATTCCTCGCGTCCTTTATACAGCCAGAGACAAACCTTACAGATTGACAAAGAAAACTTACACGCAGGATGCAATCATGTTGCAAAAGACTTACTGAGTCAATGGTGATGAAAGTTGGAGATGCCAGTTGCATAAGACTAATTCGTGATAAAACCACTCATAAAAATGGCATTCAAATTACTCACAAGGATATAACTATCCCTTTTCCAAAAGACGGCTATTTGAAATTTTAACACAAATATTTGCCAAATTGTTTTCCCATGTCTTAGGGCAACGAAGTTGTTAGAGCTTTTGTCTCTTGCTAATATCTCTTCCTTGACAATGGCCCTTCAGGTTGTCTTGGGCAGTGTAAATTTCCTTCTCCAACCTTTAAGGACTATGTTTGAGCTCTGTGCGTTGGTCACTTTTTGGCAAACGAGTTATGTTATCAGCAAAAGTCAGGTCCACTTAGTTAGCGACATTGTCTAAGCCAGGGTTGACCTTCTTTTTTGATAGCCACCTTTCATTACAGATAAGTAAAGATTCTCCCTTTAGTAACCAACCTCACTAAAGTTTAAACAAGCTTGTTTTGGTGCTCCAAGACCCACAAAAGTTTACCTCTGGGAAAGCTCTGTAGAGTACTAAGGAAACCGTTTGGAAAATATATAAACGTTTGGTAGAAAAGCAAGAGGGAAATGTCTTGGGAGGCATGGGTAGCTCTGTATCTAAATATATATTATTTAAAAGAGTAAATGTAACAAAGAGATCCTATTTGCAAATTTTGCAAATGATATATTGATGAAGAGGATAACAGAAAACTACGCATTGCATAGTAAACTCTCCTTCTGATTTGGTATTAAATACATCTTCTCTATTTGTTTTTTGTTGATCGCTACATTACAACTTTTTGATTTTGCAGAGAATTGGAATTCGGAGATAATGGTAGAGTTATAGTCTTTTACATATAAAAAATACATTTTTTTAATGAAGGGTGTAATCATGACACTCTTGCAGTTGAAGAATTTCTTGAGAAATACGTTATTTGATAGATCGCCATATAAAGTCGTATTTCCTACGAACAATATCATATAAAATTTGTTGATCAGTTTCAGAATAAGAAAGAAGATTTCAAAGCTCTGTAAGGAAACCAGAAGCAAACACCATAATATATCTCAAACTTCCGGATAAGAATTATTTTTTTAATTTTACTCTTTCTTCAGAAAGTTGAGGAGTACCACCGTCTTCAAATTTGTATGCAAAAACACAAATTCTAACCTTTAAATAGTCTTGCAAAGCCAAAAAGTTTTTAAATTAAAGTTAAAGCAATATTTCATGAAAATATTAAATTTTTGTTAAAAATCTTCTTGCAATTAATGTTTTTTACTTTTTTTATTGCCAAATCGTTTTTTTAAATTTAAAACTATATCTAAACAAAAAATAACTTCTTTGATTATAACCTGTATCAAAGGTGATAGAGACAAGAATTTATCCTGACTTTTAAGAATCCTTGTTCAAAAGATCGTCAAAATAATCATTTAAATGTATCGCAATTATTTAAAAACATTTATAATTAAAGTTTTTTAATATTTGTAAACCCCGTTGACACCATATTAGTTTAAAAATAAAAGTATGTTTTTCTAATGTCAATTAATTACAGTTTCTTTTGTATAGTGCGAACATTTTCATTTTTCATAGGATACCTTAATTTACGTAGATTCTTAAGCGAACCTCCATTTTTATTTATCCTAGCCTAATATTCATTCCTAGAGTTGAATATACGTATCGGAAACAACATGTTCTAGTTTGCATGAGTCATGTAAGAAACTTTCATGACAGTTGCAAATTTGTCCATGCATCATTAAAGGGGGGGAGCAAGTTGAATGAATTTTAAAAGGAACTAAACTTGTACTTTATCTAGGGACTTCGCACATGTTACATCCATGCTGGTACTACTCTGTTTCACTCAGTATGCTAGTTTTCGTAGCAGCTACGCACATCTGTCCTTGTTATGTCTCATGACGCTGTGATGTTCTGAGCGGAACTCTTTTAAAACTTTGTTTTCCCTTGATTATTGTCAACCAAGTAATATCCTGTTGCCTTTGTAGGTGAAACAGTAGCTCGTTAATGCATTGGTTTCTCACTATTTATTGATCAAAAAGATTTATCACAGGATGAATTTGATTTAATGTGAAGATAGTGTCAGCTAGCTCAAAGCTTAAGCACGTTGAATATTTTGCCCAGTCAACTTTTTAAAAATTGAACGATTTTGCAAATGATTGAAGACATAAAAATTTAAACAAAGGAACTCGTTAGCTGCACAGTCGACTCGTGTAGCTAGCAACAATAGAAAGTGGTCTTATTTACATTTTGTTAATAAACAAAGCTGAGGTGGAATACAATTGTAAAAACCACAACAGGGGATAGCACAAGGTAGTATGCATTCCAAGAAGAACAATATTTCCCGAATTATCCTTTTTTTGGATGAGCATAGGACTTTATTAAGAGATTTCGAGTTCTGTTTTTGGGAGACCAAACAAAAAGGTTAAGAGAAAAAAACCGTTTCAATTCACTATCTTTAACAATCCTACATAAGCCTCTATTTTATAAAACCATAAGGAAACATTTTACTAGTTTGACGTAATTCTGATGCAAATGAGAAATGGTTTATGGTATAAATCTATGATTTTACTTGATTTGGTGATGTTTTTGCCTCACGATATTGTCACCGATTCTATATAGACCAGTGATAAACTGTTTCTAAAAGCTGAGAAACTGAAATAGGAAAGCAAAGGCTGTACTGTTAGACAAACGTTTTGCAGTATTGTTTCTGTACACTTACATATAAACAATATATTTCATAATGCTGACATTTTTTTCAAAGACTTTCAAGAAAACTTGAGAACATTGAGATAACAATATTTTGCACCAAATATAAAACTGTTTATTTAAAGTGCAAGATTTCTTCATAAAATGACATTATCTTCCTTATTTAATTATTTGGACTATCTAACCTTTTTTTCTCCTTGAATTAACATGCAGACCTTATAACGGTTCTTCTTCTTGTTACT
>JAAAKM020001589.1:0-14454 GCA_010016025.2 Alatinidae sp. Z8VKAUB7J3 | reverse complement strand
ATATAAATAAAAGAGATAATAATAATAATAACAATAATGTTTTTTAAACTTCGGATGTATTTTTTCTTTCTTTTTGGTATACAATTTAGATAATCACTTTACAGGCATACCTAAATTATCTCAATACACGCAATATTCATCGCAAAATAATTAAATCAACTAATAAAGCAAAACAAAAACATAGAAAATAATAATAATAATAATAATAATAATAATAATAATAATAATAATAATAATAATAATTGATTTTCGAGGTTTTATTTAATATACTGCTTCCCTTGAGCTGTAGGCCTACTTTCCGAATACCTTACGCTTCAAACGGAACTCAAATTCCAGACCTAAGTTTCTTAACTCCTAGAACAGCCTTTCACCCCAGAGTCAATGGATCGGCCGTTTACAATTCCGCCTATTCTTCCGAACCTAAGTCAGACATTTCCTTCGTGTAATACAAGGCATACAGGGGAGGAAAGAGAATGTGTTATGGCAAAAAGGCAGCAAGAAAATTGGCAAGGAAGTAGATCTAAAGAACTGGAATAACACTTGAAAGGTTCTTTCAAATATTGGATAGCACAGGTCACTTTCATGACTTTGCATACCAGTCAGTAGCTTACAGAAACAACATTGGTACTCACGACGATTAAGAAAAAGGAACTGTTCAATAATACCTAAATCGAAAAAGTAGAATGGGACGCCATTTAATACTGACTTTTTCAGAAACTACCGAGAAAATTAGTTACAGGTTTTGAGTTGAAACTGTTGAACTATGGAATTTAAGATTATGAACTCAAAAATCCTAGAAGGATTTTAGCTACCGAATATCTAGACACTATAAGAATTTAAAAGTATTGGTGCCCGTCCTCAGTTGCTCGACGAAAACGCTTGTTAACAAAACCCAAATCCTCTGACAGTAATTTGAACGAATTCTCCTCAACACACATGTGCTAAGCCATAAGTCAACATATGTTCTGGTTTGTTAATTTTTGAAAGTTATGTTATCTCTCAAGAGTGAGATCTGAAACCTCACAAAGCCGAGCGCGTGTGTTTAAAATGGTATTGACCCACATTTTGAATGTTGACCATGTGAATACTAAAGCTCGAGAGAAGGGGGGCTTTCAAACAATATTACAATCGATATTTTTTTGATTAGGGAAGTTAAAAGATCGTTTAGTAATCTAGAAGTTCATTTGATCACCAGTTTTTAGTTCCCGATCAAGGAGCTTTGTATCATGGCTCTTGTTTGTTGATGCCATGTGCGTCACATGGGACTCAGAGAGATGACTTACAAAACCTGACATAACTAAATATTTATCTTCCTTTGCAATATACACCCCGCCTTCTATGGGATCATGGCTCCTTTGAAGTAAGCAAGTACGACCAAGGTGAGTACTAAATAAAAACATCCATTGGAAAGACTGCTGGTAGCAAGGCGCGGGTAAAACAAGACGTGTTCATTCCATGTCGAGATCATAGGATACCAACAGGTACTAAGTTGCAGAAACAGGTTGCACAAGAAGGCGTTCAGGTGATGTAACCATAAAGATACGCGTACGTACACATACGTCAAAGAAGAATTCCATAGTGTAAAAGTTATGATATTAAAGCTTCTCCAAGAGAAGAAAACAGAGTAAGTATACGAGGTACGGGAGATATGTACAGACACAGAACGTAAGCCAAATACGTATCAATAACGCAACTAACGGTTAAAAGGCAGTAGTAAAGTTGGCACGTATTAATAAGAAGCTAAATGGTATTAATTTGAATAGATGCAATACATACGCATCAACATGATGCACGATTGATCTGCATTATTTATACGGAATTCATGAGGTAAACATGTACTGCTATGACGTCGTATGCCAATTAACCATTAGCAAATTGTTAAATTGAAGTATTTCAATGTATCCATGATAATATAGCCGTCGGAAGTAAAGAAGGCAACGCAAAATATAGAATTTAAGAATTCTTTAAAAAATTGCATAGTTTTAACTCAGCATTAATCTTCAATCGTAAATGAAATCTGAGGAATAAAAGCATAAAGGCATCTCAACTCTCCGTGACTAAGAAATTGTTTAAAAAGTTATGTTATAACCTATTTTGCACATAATACCTTAAAGTGAATGTTTCAGTTGAATTCACTATTACTTGCAAACATTTTGGCAACATTTCCTGATACTGATTTTTGTTCACATTCTAGTATTGATGTACAAAAAATACACGCAGGAACTTTATAATGTTGCAAGTTTCATTCCTATGAAAACACATTTGGAATATTGTAGCTCAGTAATCTAGCCTGACAAAATAGGCGACGTTCTTTAAGTACAACTTAAAATACCGTATGGAACATAATTGACTTTGAACCAGTGTGTGTTTTTAACAGTATACGTAGAGGACGTTCGTATCTGGAGAGATAATAAATAGAGGCATTAAGGATACATGCAAGTTGACCCTTCTCTGTTCTCCATGATATTTTGGCAGTCTTCGGTACTACATAGAGAGTATCTCTAAAGTATGCATAATTTGTTAGGAACTTATTGAAGTCATTCCTTTTTTTTGTACCAAGCATCTGAAAAGTGTTATGTTCATTCTCTCCACATGAAACGCTACTTCAAAGTGCCATGAGGTAACGTCTTAACACCTAGGGCACTTTAGCTAGTTTTACGATAAATTGCTTTAGTCATGGTGGGTTTGCCAAGAACAGTTTTGATTAGAGGCAAGGGTTTGCATGTTGAAATCAAATCGTTAGCACTGTAAATTCACAGAGAGCTGTCAACGTAAAAGCACTTCTTATTGGCATACAACGATGTAAGATGCCATGATGGAGTTAGTGTAAAGCAAGAAATTTCTGCCAACACCAACAGATAATTGTGTATGGGTGACATGACGTTTCTCTTGCCTTCAATGAACTGTGTCAGAAACGTCTCGTATGAGAAACTGTATTCTCTCTTCACGCTGCAATTCACCAATATAATTTATCACGCCTCATAGAGCAGTACATTTACTGTAAATTCAAGTTGTGCTTCTATTCATTGTCACCAAAATCATCGTTGTTAAATTCACCTTGTTGTATGAAGCCGCCTCTTATAAAATTTGTGTTATGTTCTGTTTGTAATTGTGTCGACAAAAATTACTGAAGCCTATTGTATGCCAATTAGATGCAAAGAAAAGGGTAGACCACTGATTGCTTGAGAAAACCACTACAGGAACACAATCTAACGTTTCCTACCAAAGCAAATCGTCAGTTATAAAATCATAGTAAACACCGACTACCATCTGTCAGCTCATGGATAGGGTACTGGTACTCAATGCAGACTGGCCTTGAAATATATATGATAGCTATTTATTTTAAAAAAGACTTTTAATCGATAAGGAAAGCAAAGAAATAAGAAAGTTAAATCCGATGAAGAATTAAGAAAGTTTATCAGTCAGTAAGTTAACATTTTCATGGACACTAATGTGTATTTTATTGTCTTATGTTATGAGTTTAGAGCAGACACTGGGTAAATCGACGAGTATTTCTTTCTATTCTGCGTGAACAATTGACGTTGGTTTCAATAAATGTTTATTTTTTAGTATTATTTTAAGCAAACAAGGCTGCAACTCGTTTTAGACAAATTTTAGAACAATTGTAGTGCATTTCAAGACTGATTTTGACAGAAAACAACTTTCCCAGGGGATGAACTACTAATCTGCCTTATTACTTTTTTGACTTATTTATCATACAATATCAACAAAACAAATTGAAATATTTGGTAAATATTTGCGTAACCAACAGCAACTTTTAAATTTTATTCCGACAGTGTTTGTTTTGACATTGAGCTTAATGTAAGTAAATAAAAAATATAAATAGGAGAATAATTCGTCTTCGTTACTATAGAACAAAGTCAAAAGTTGAATAAACTAAAAGTCATTTGGGAGGTCTGTTCCTCGTTGATATTAGTTGTGTAAATTATTATTCTTAAATTCAGGCATGAGGATAGAACGCTTCAGCCCTCTTCCACTACTATATAATTTTGTAAAGTTCTTACATTTGACCGGAAGGTGAAAACCACAAGTCAATTTTTGGAAGTTGTTTTGCTACTTTTAAAGTCTTAAATTAATTTTAGCAAGACATTAAGTATGTATTAAATGTCACGTTCTCGTATTTTACAGTCGAATTCCATCCTGCAGCCTTCACTAGGATATATTGAAAGTGTAATTAACTTCTCAACAACTTACATCGTAAGCTATCGATCTAAAATGGGCCACAAGTACACAGAAAGTCATAGAGTGGAGAAAGCAACCCTCATGAAGTGACCAAGTTGAAAGTGTAAGTTCAACAGACTTTAGTATGAAATATTTATATCATGGTTGCGTATAATGAGATAGTGGGGCTGTTACGCAAGTGTTTCATGAGTCCAAATCCGTACTTACACACAGCTAGGGGACAAACTTTTGCAAACAGATTAAGCGCCACCATTACACTGTTGAAAGGAACTGTAACGTCTGCACTGAATATATGCAAAATAGCTAGCAATATATATATATATATATATATATATATATAGTATAGTTATAGTTATAGTTAAAGTTGCAGTAATTTCTCGACATAAACGTAACAAGATGGCTTTGGTTCTAGTAGCACTGGAGAAATGACTAACTTGGCGCTAATTTGTTCGGCCCAGTTCTTTTATAGCTTGTTTGATTTATCATTTAAAGTTACTCTTAGAAGAGGAACAAACAAAAGAAGTAAAAATGAGGTTTACAATATCAGGATATTTTCAAAATATCTATTAGTTATGCAGATGGGGTTATGGATAAATCAGAGTGAAAACCATCTAAATATTCGACGTTAGATAAAGCATCTTCTGGTTTAATTAATGACCTTGTCGAAGATCGTTAAATATCTTGGATTGCCTCTTTCTGGGGAAACTGATATTAGGTTTGAAGGCCCCTGCTAGACCGTTCAGTTTTCTATCAAAGCTATTTTAATTATAACATTTTGTGACTGAATCAGCGAAATAAACAAAACAAAAAAAATTGGTCAATTGCTCTGTCTTGATCAGTGAAAACCCCCGACTGTCCTCTCAAATTTTGGTTGAGAATGGAATGTGTTTCGATAAAAGCAAAATGGTCCCCATCTCTCCAAATCTCGTTTTTCTTGATCTTGTTCGAAAAGGAGGCCGTAAAGAGCAACGATCCAGGAAGCTGAAAGGTCCCAAGTAACGTCAAAGCATTTTAAATTCTACCTCATTTTCACGTCATGGGTCATGCACAACGTTTGACTCAAATTGAGATTCAGGGATTCAAAACAAATTTGTAAACAGTTGGTAGTACATTGCATGAAGAGGTGGTTTGAGGGACCAACGTGGGACTTGGAAAGTCAATCTAAGAGCGTCACACAATGGCGTAAAGATGTAAATGGGCCACAGGGCAACGTGATCGCGTTGACCATATATTGAACAAGTCCTGGTAACCATCATTTATAAAATGATGATTGAATAGCATTGAAGGTAGTCCATTCATTCTTACAACAATTATTAGATGATTAAATAAAACATGTCTTTCAGTTTACTATTTCAAAACCTACCCACCACGTCCTTTCCATGACCCGTCGACTGTGTTTCTCAATAACTTGATTTCCATTTGCGTATAACATATCAAGAATACAAAATTAAATAAACGCTTTGCCGTACCAAGTAGAAGTGAAAAGAGACATATGATATTACGATTCATGCTTCATACCTGGATTTCCACAGTGTTTTCCACAATTAGCATCGCACAGGCAAGCCTCACCAGGCAATGTGCAAAATTTATCATTCTCACAAGGAGTAATATCACGACATATCCTTCTCCAAACTCTAGGTCTTAGTCGAGGCTCGCATTTTTCTAATTCGCTAGACATGAAGTACTCGAAACCTGTAAAATGAAAACAGAGAAATAGTTACAGCTTATTCTGAACAGGTTCTAGGTTAAAGTAAGGTAACCAAGCAAAGAAATTATGGCCCTTAAATTTCGGAAAGATTGTTAGCTTTATCTAACGTATGAAGATTGTTGTGATAAATAGCGAAATAAGAAATGTCACCAGGATTACCAATCGGTACATACAGCAAAAGTTAGTACCTCAATTCGTGAAAACGACATTCCATTATTCCTTTCGCAATCTTTGAGAACATCAGTTCTACTTTAGAGAATAGAGGATTTCATATGATACATTAAAATCTAATCCATAGAGTCATTATGTTACCCCCGGGATTCAAACACAAGGGGCCGGGTAGGCGGAAATGAGGAACGTTATTATGACGAGCTAGCTGTAGAGCCCTGAGTTCAACATTTTAACTATTTCATGGTATTCACACTTCATGGGATGCATCTCAAAAAAATGATGGGCTTTCACTCTCTCGGAAATGAATAATAGATAAGCTGATACCATTAGGGTTAGTGATACTATCAATTAGCCACTTTCAGCATCTAACCGCGGAAATTCAATTGACATTGAGATTTGACTCAATTTCTTGGTAATAGGAAAGCGTATCAATTCATGAAGTAATGACCTAAATTACTGTAAATGTGATATCTTGTGCCAAAACGTACGGTATTGATATATAAGTGGAATACAGCTTCAAAAACATGCATCCTTTCCTGAGAGATTTGATTTGTACGAATATTTAATTTTAAGTCCAGATTGTAAATGTGGGGGTCATACACTCATTTGTTCTTTTAAAAACCTAAACTGTTAGTCCCGCAACGCACCGTAGGGTGGGAATGGGAGTGGATTTGTAGGCCGATATGAACATGCTGCTTTCCAATAGACTAGTGGAGATAGAAATGCCCGTGTTAGGTCCTTAGCCTAGTGTTGGCATAAGATCGTATACCTCCTACTCTGGCATACCTCCTTAATCATTGAATAACAAAAATTGCAAAGAAGTTGAAGATAGGTCGACCATTGTTCGAGTTAACGTAAGTTTATCTAAGAATTGTCTTTTGGAAGATAATTTTTTTCTCAGATTTTTTCTCGATAGAACATCACGTTAAGAAATTTTTAAATTGTGATATGGAGGGGGTGGGATGGGGTGAGGTGATGTATTCGTATCCCCGCGTGGACCTCTGAGTTTTACGATCAGTGATGTTTCCTCACGCGTAACCATTGCTTTGCTTTGATTCCAATTCAGATCTTCTTGGCCCCCAGATTCCCAACCATGTATCGTATCATACTAATCTACGTATACGACACGAAAGTGTACAGTAAGGAAAGAAGGCTTATTTGTACTTCGGGCTCTATTCTTGTGGCATCCTGCTCTTCAAAGTCAGCTTTGACTATACCAATGTCTTGCGTCACATTCAAATTGATAAAATAAATGTACTACTCTCTCATACCGCCGTGAATTTCGTTTCGTTGTTTACCTCTTAGATTCCCACTTTCCGCTTTCCATATTCTCTTACTATCAAGGATTAGACAATGATTAAAGAGGCCGGTAAGCCAAGTAAGGAGAGGAGAGAAAACCGTAACTTTTTTCCGTACGAATAATACGTAATTCCGACGGCTGGCAGTTAACGCACTTTATTCTTCGAGTTAATCATTTTCAGGGCTTTTTCCGTACTGTTATGAGCTCGCGTAGATGTTGGTTGTACGAATTTAGTAATGAGTTTGAGCTTCTGACATTACCCGATGAAAAGGCAGTCCGTAGTAACTACGCGAAGCTTTTGGTTGCTGCAGCGATGAAGAATTGGAGATTTTGGGAGTATTGCAAAACGAGACTACTGTACACCATGCAGAGGATTAGTCTCATAGGACAGATAAATCAATATACACAAGTCTTGCAAAATGTAAAAAGATCTATTGCTAAGACTTGAAAATAATTTCAAAGTCCTGAAGCACCGCCCGTCATGCTGTGAAGGGGCGTTCGGGGACGAGGGATGTTATGATGCCAGTAACGTGCAAGCTAATTATATGCAATGTTACATGAATTGAGTAACGGATTCCGATGATTTGCAATACTCATACTTCTCAAATGCGCCATTTAGGTAGTAATTTTTTATCTCAAAATTAGTTTAACGAGAGTAGATTATCGCGGAGCCACTATCTACAAACTGTACCCAAGGTGAAAAATGATAAGTTAGTTTAGTACCGACGACTTTCGATTTGTGCACATGAGTATCATTACCAAGGTTAAATTTAAGTAAAAACCTAGTTTCCATAGTGCTAAATCTCCTTGCTAGCTTTTAAGGTAGACCTTAGCGTTATTTCTTTTTCAGGTTTTGCTTGCACAATGTGGTATACATCAGTCCGTAATTGGGTGACGAGTAATTCGCGAAATGATTCCAATATTACATCAGTAGAAACCAATATATTTTAGATTCTTAAACTTCCATTTTTAATACGTATAGTGTGGGAGCATAAGGCGTGGTGGATACGTCAAGTTAACCTTGGCAGATTGTAGACGCTGCAGTGTTCAAGATTTTGACTATGAATAATATGACATGGAGGAAAGGAGCACTATCATTGAACGTAAATGTAACTAAAGTGATCGGCCTGCGTTTGAAATTGCAGATGTATTAAGGATTACGCTATCAGGTCCTGATGTTATTGCTTTTGGAATTTACAAGGCACAACAGCCAACTGAAAACACAACAGGTATCAGTGGTCGTTGACATGAAAGCAGTGAGGAATCGAGGAACTAAGCTGTACAGACCTATCATGTGCCTAAACAACGTTAGTAAGCTTCCGTGGGAATGCTAGAACCTTTACCTCAGCTTTAGAAAAGTTTTCATTACTTCACAGCAAGGTATATAACACGGAAAATTATCAGTCGAGGATAATTACGCAGGGAAGACGAGTTCGTTCTTAACATTTGTAAAGTAGAGACCTACAAACCTAACTAATTTGTTTGTTTAATAAAAACATAAAAATGAAGGAGTTTGTATGTCCAAAGAAACGTTCTGGAATGTTGATAAGTGAATCTATGAGACTTTGAAATAGATACAGAATTTTAAAATTCCGGAATTGATGTGAAGAAGTTGATAAAATATTGAAAATTACGGATTTACTTTTAAGTAAAAATTTTAATGAATCGGTGTAATGTGGGCCCTCTTTTTCGTCTCTGGTCAGTTCTGTTGCTGTTTGTACGACTTTTTAAAGTACTTTGGCGGAGAATTATTACTGAATCGAATCAAATAAAGCCCGCAAATGGCTGATGTTGGTGTTGAAGTTACAAACATCTTTTCTCAGTAATAATTAAATAACAAAATAACTTCTGAAGAATGACGCTCAAGTGATCCTTTGAGAAAGGAAATAGACGAAGGGGATGAGTTGCAGACTTTATCTCGAAACGAAATGTTCTCTTTCTCCCCTTTTAAAAACTGTCCCACAATAGACTCTCCTTGTGCTAAGCTATGAACCCTTGAGAGAGACTCATGTCTATTACTCTTAGATTTGGAGAGGACATTTCTTACTGCTCCGAGGAGTCCATTTAGTGAAGCCAGCACAAATTAAAATACTTTGCAGAACTTGGTAAAGGAACAAAGTGCTTATGGACCTCACGTTGAAAGAATGATGGAGCCCCGTTCGTGAGCTCAAGAGTTTCATTGAAAATCTTGGTAACCTGTTATATAAAATGACGCTTGAAAGTTTCATTCATCCTATGTTCAATGAAAAGACATGTGGAAATTCATTGGTTTTTAAACGCTACACCTATGAATCTATACATTGTCTTAAAACTCTTCTCAGAAAATATGTCTCGATTCCTTGATTTCTTCTCCAACACAGGAACTGCATGAATTCTCTCTCCATCTTCCCAATACCACCGTTATGTATTTCATGACCAAACTTTGGGTTTACTTTATTAGTAACTGTTCAGAACAGTCAGAGTATTTAAACTTCAATCTTAAAATAGTAACATAACTTTCAGCCCTTATTATAATGTTCTCTTTGACTACACGGAGAGAGGTAGGCAAGAGTCTAGATATGAGAGGACTTAGGTTCGTTTGCCATATATGAAGCGCTATGGGGAGGGAAACGTTTGCCTAACGTTAACTAAGTATAAAAGATCAGAAAAGGAAATACTGCAGTGTATGATGTAGACCATATAATAGAAAGGAAGGCTTTCGATGATTAAGCTTTACCGGGTTATCCTATGGCCTTTCCAAGTCAATGAGAATTTGAAGTCGACTGTAGCCAAACATTACGCTGCGCTGGGAAGCATGGACAATGTCCCACCCTCATTAAGGGATCTATATATTAGTATTTCAGTGAGTTTATTACCTCCAAAACAAATAAAACCTGTAGATTCAATAATCTTAAGCTGAGCGTCTCGACACAGATAATTTTAATTAACAGTCCTGACCACGTTCCATCCTCGGTATAAACAAAATGGTTGTATCCACAGCAGGTACGCGAGGTGAATTACTCAAGACTTATGGTTCTAAATCTCAGGCAAGGCTTGGTAGAAAATGTAATTACACCTTTGACATTTTATCTGCAGTTTGACATTTGAAAGAGACCTTCGCCGTATCGCTAACACCACGCCTACCTTACTGTCGATAGTTGTACATTTTCATTCAATTGTTCTTGAGTCACAGTCGGCAGATCATAATAAAGGTCTACTATAACTGTTTAAGAGAGAAGATAGCTGTCAAGAAGTATTTACTTCTTTAATTAGGAACACTGACTTCTGTCTGGCGTGAGTAAATTCTTTGTGAGTGATAAAGCAAACTCGATGTATATACAAGATAAACACGTAATATTCCTTTAATAGTCGGAGATGCGCAACAAGCTTTTTGGCATGGTTTCGACTAACCTCAGCTCAAGAAATCACTAATTTCGGTTTTTAGATAAGGCAAGCATTTCCGTATTGCATTTCATCATTGATTTAAATCTACCGCAAAAATAAAATGAGTGAAATGGAATATCGAAGAGAAAAAGGGACGTTGTAGATAAGTACGAACATGTGAAGATAAGGAAATCATTTGCTATAGCTATAAGCTCAGAACTTTTTCGATTTTCTTATCGGCGTCCAAACGATAAGTTTCAAGAGGAGTAAAAAAATAATCTTACAGGAATTAAAGAAAAGGCTTTCATTGACTAATTTGGACTATGGAGTGGCTCAGAGCGTTAAAATATAATTTGTTAATAAGTGAGTTAGGTAGCTAATAGGAATTAACTTGCCTTACACAAACTTCAATGCATAAATGACCAGTCATTGTAACACTCAAACTGCACTTACCTGTTACTATATGAACGCAGCAAAATAAAAGGGACACTCCGAGTATAATTTCCAATATTTTCATGATCTCTTACTCATCATGACTAATTATTGATTCCATACCGAAGGTCATACATTCCATATAAAATCCATTAAAAAATCCACAACGTCAATTTCCCTTGCTATATATCTAAAGATGATTTTTATTTGTGAAAACCATGATTAAAATAATTCTTTCCCACACTGCCTCGCTTTCTCCTAAATCCAACGGGAACGAACACGAGACCTCAGTACTTCATCTCAAACGGGTGCAAATTAGACCCGACCTACCACTATGTTCACAGACGAGATTTGTCAGGACAAGAGAGCCAATAATCGTTCCCAATTCATTAGCCTCTAGCCAATCAAGACCTCGCATAAATTGTGTCAACCAAGCAGGTGTAGAGGGCAGCTTTGTTATCACTTTTACTCTGACACTACAAAACTCTAAATAAGCATGGATTCCGGGGGGTAACCATGTTATCAATTATTCGACCTGAATAACAAGTACTTTTCAACATTTTCGATTAGCATAAGCGAATCAAAGATCAAAATAAGAGATTTAAGATAAAGAAAGAACTGATTAAGTGGTCAAATGTTTAAAACTATTTTTATCAAAGAAATGTAAGGTTTAATTCAGATTGCTTCGCTCTCAAGTGACAATTATTCTGAAGAATAATAAATTCCCATCGCCTTACAATTAACCCCCTTTATCACACACTCTGGCGTACTTTCACACTGACTTATTTATTTACATGTTATTTTCGATTTTTTATTTCAATGTTATAAACAAGTCAATCAGGAATTTGAGGTGTAAATTTGTCTCTTTGGATTTCATTTTCGTAGGAATTTTTGAAAGTTGATTAAGTGCAGCCCATTTTTGGGTGGTAATGTGGTAAAAATGACAAGTGGATACGTTTTAAGCACTAATTTTATACGAAAACTTCTTCTTTTTGGTCCAGTAACAGCAATTTTCTCTTATTCTGTGTGTGTGGTTTGTTAACGCAAGGCCGTGTTCCAGCGGAATGCATGTAGGCTTATTCAAGGAGTCAATCATATCAACTGTGCTACGCTAAAAGCACAGCGATTTGGCCATTCTTTTAGGTCATAGCTATCACTGCGAGTATTTTGGATACAGCAAAAGAATATGTGACATTGAAACACCCTGGTGACCACTAAAAAGTGCAATTCGAACATTCGCTTGACTCTATTTTTCTTTCTCCCTTTGAGTTTATACTGGCAATTGTGAATCATGACCAATGAGACGTTTCATAGCCCTCTCTTGTCAATGGAACTCTCGTCAGATCTAACGTGCAACTTCTCAATAGCCAACGTGCTACACTGCAGTTCAAACAGGTGGCAGGCACACGTGTATTAGATAAATAACCCTGAGAATGGCCCCAAATCAATGTTTCTCATTTAAGCAGAGCGAGATGATAGTGACAGACTTAACACTAAACGAAGGAGATTTTATGTTTAATAAGACTTGTCAGTACTATCTGATTCAAGTTTATGGGAGAAAACAACTTGTACTTCATCTATAGAGCGACCAGCCATTGACTCACGGCCAGCAAAAGACTATCGTGGTCTGTGGCTTTGGATGAGCATAATATGTGATAATACATTAGGCTTTAAGAATTCACAATAGGGTCTTTTGAAATCACCTGTTTATGTCAAGCCTAAAGGTAGCAATGGCACAAAGGAGCTGTAATTAAATGTTCGGTGATTAGTTCAGAAATCATATTTCTTGTACTTTATATCATTGCTTTCTCAAGGTTAGTTTTCCTCTAGGGATAAAAAGCCAAATAGCTTTCATGTGACAAATTTTAGCACTGTGAATAATCCACGAGTCTTCAGTAAGAACCACGGAGAAGCCAGTTGCTCAAACACCATGGCTCTTTTCACGTGAACTCGCCCTGCCGAGTTCAAACAGTCATAGCAGAAAATCCACCTAAATGACAAGTTAAATAGTAACAAAAGAGTGCTTTAATATGCATGAATCAATTTCACGTGTTTGCTAAGTCATATTACCATAATCATCATTGTACTGGACATTTCGGAGAAAAACGCAATGCAATAGAAACGAAGGGCAACAGCTATTTAAACTCAAACTTCGAGAAGATGAGGTTACATAAAAGCCGAACTGAGTGTATTGTATCTTTCCCATTTGTATTTCTAGCTTACACACGACAACAATGAACCAGAGCATGCCGGGAGTACAATAGGCTTCACTATTTTTGAATAGAGAAGGTAAATAGCTCCTTTACAGTATTAACCGAAATTTCTATGAAACAAAACATGGCACCGACAGGTAGAAGGGGGGTCCGAAGGCGCTACACTTAAGTCAGCGGATTTTAACTTGAAATAGTAGCTGCGAATCAAGGTAAAATAGTTGAAATTTGAAGATGGCTGCGGCAATGAGAAGTTTGCATAAGAGGAGCTTTTCCAATTGTGATGTTAATATTGGTGTCTGGGTGAGTGTACAGGCAGGTGGAAATTACTGTTCTTAATTTTGAAAGAAAACGTGTGAGTTTTTAATTCAAATTTGGTTGCAATGTTCGGTACTCAGTGCTGAGAGAGGATTGATTACACTGCCTCACGGACGCAGAATACATTAGGTCATTTCAAGCCACTGACCACAAACAGGAAATTGCAGATAAGATTAGCGTTCGAAGTAAACCTATAGCTCTGCATGGTACGGACACACTAGTTGCTTAAAGATGCATTTTCAAAGCTGATACCGCACTACCCCCTGTTGGGTAAACAGCAAACATAGGAACACTTGATACCACAACTTCAGAACTAAGAAGCTCTTGAAATACGTTTAAGAGTACAAATTGATTTATTTGTCCACTTTTAGAAATTTGGCAAGCTGCCACTGTTGTCTTAATATCGAAGTAGAGCAGGCAAACACGCTATTCACAAACGGCCTTCCCACTGCCATACGTAACTGCACCACAAACATTTCTTCAGGCCATTACGACCGTGGTGGTAAAATAATAATAAAATATCACCAAAAAATGCAAATAATAGAAAACCTTACACAAAAAATCAAAACAACATCCATAACAAAAAGCGAAAATAAACCCAACAAACAAACAATGATTGGTAGTGCGTGTAAGTGTGTGAGGTTATATGTGAGAGGGTACTTGTTGCCTATCCCCCCCCCCCCGACTATTTTAATTCATTCAAATAAAAGTATGTACGAAGGAGAACGTTCTAATCTGATTGTTCGAAC
>JAAAKM020001588.1:0-11098 GCA_010016025.2 Alatinidae sp. Z8VKAUB7J3 | reverse complement strand
GGTGTTTTCCGAAGAAGTAAATTTCGTGTAGGCTTTTGTTTGAAGATGAAATATCTAAAGTTATTCGCCCCTAATGTTACTGGCTTTGTCTTCACTAGATTTTCAGGAAGGTTTTTAAAGGCACTTTTCAATGACAGGAAGGTCAATCTCTTCACTGTGTACTTATATTTCTAAAAATAAGAAGCTTCAACAATTCCTTGAAGATCAGAAATCTGTGAAGATCAGAGATCCTGAAATGTGTCTCCTTTCAATCAAAGTATTCTCTTGGGTAAGGCAAACGTCGATGTTACACACATTAATTAAACATCGCAAAAGGAAAAACGACATCCTGAGATGAGTTTTATTCTCTCAACGGTAGGTCTCTTCCCTCGTGTCGAGTCTCATTGCGCCCCATGAACAGTTCTGTGTGCAGGTTTTGACTAGCATACCAAAGCACGATATCTGTAAATCAGGTCATTTATTATTAGCAAAATTGACGTCTCGTAACTTTCTGTCATAAATCAGGAATTCATAAATCCAGTTATTTTTCCGTTTTACTTATAGACTGAATTTAGTAATATGAAATGTCGACTTGTCCTTCATAACTTTTAAAAATTCTGTATGTATAATTCATAAGTGCTGGCACGTTTATTGTTAAAATGTGATATGATGAAATATTAGGGGCTTGGTTTTTCAATATCTGGAATAGTGCTTGGCAACAAAAGGTCTGTATTCAATTAGTATTTATCTGAATACAGTCGGACCTATTTGCTATTAAGTGTTGAATTTCAGTTGGGTTTTTTCCTCTCAACAAGCATCGTATATATTAGTGGACAGATGTTGCCAACTGCCCAGCTCTGTAAATAAAAAATTGTCTCCATAGGGTACCATTGCAGGGTCAATATTTACTGGAATTTCAGTGGCAACTCAAATTAAAAGCTACTGGTGCCATCAGGTCCGCCAACTAAAAAGATCACTGATAAATGTAGGTAAATAGTTGAAAGTACCACCGAGAAGAGAGGATTTGATTTGTAATTGGTTGACTACAACTTATATTCAAAGTTTTGTTATTTCCATGTTAGCTAGATCATACCTCATAGGGTATAATATGTTATTACATTTTGTTACGCGTTAATCCGCTTTCGATATTGCAGTGCTTTTGCTTGTTAAATGAAGTGTATTTCAATATTCAGATTTAGCCAAAAGTTTCTTAAGAACTGCACTCAGAGAAATGGCTCACAAACTCACTTCAAAAGTATGAGCTATCATTTATTTGGATTGCAACTTAATTTTTCTGAAGCAGTTTACATACAATCATTCATAAAGATAATTTAATCTTATGATACACGGTTAAAGGTTAATTTTATTAAACATTTTGCCTAGTACGTGTTACAGAAGTTTCGATAGGTTAAGAGAGTCAAACGTCAATATGAAGTTTCACGACAGCAGAGTAGAGACGCACGTCTCACGTGTGAGTTGTAAACAAAGACTGTTTGTCGACAGAGTACTGATTAATGTATTAGAATAAATGGAGTTACTTAAGCAGGAGGGTATGGAGGAGAACGTGTAAAACCGGAACGGAAGTTCTATTTACCCTTTTTCTATGCAAGGATCTTTGGCTAGTTGCTTAATTTGTCCTAAGAAAACGTAGTGCAAAATCAAAAACTTTTGACTAGTAGCAAAAGAAAAACCATGGCAGTCGTCCCCTTGAGTATCCCTGCAATTAACCAGCTTTGACTGTTAGAAAGTGGATTCGTTTACAATACAAGCAAACGCGAGTTACCCAGTTGCAATGCCAATACGAACGCTGTATTTAATAACGTATGAACGCCAGCCTTTGTCGGCAAAAGAAAATTGTTTACAATGACTATTGGTTGCAGGTAAAACGAGTCATTAAAGAACGATGCATTTTCAAGGAGTAGGTTACAACCTCCTGGTGCCTTGTCACTCAACTCAAACTAATTGTTCTTACTAGTATCTGACGTAAGCATTTAGTCTAATGAATCCATTGAAAGATTTTACACCTGGTAAGACTTTAAATCCTCTCTAAGCTGTAGTACAGTTAAGAGTTAAAGATGCAGATTCAACGCTAAGAGTTTGTGAAATGACCTCCGCTCCTTTTTCCAAAACAATTAAAACTATTTTTTCATTTACGTTTTTCTAACACATTATGGAAATATGCCATAAGAAATTTTGTCGTTTTTATCCCCTTAGATTATAAAATTAATAATTTTACATTTATTTGCTCTCGATATTATGAATCAAGGCCGGATATTTTCTAAACGGGATGCAATGACAGGATTTTCAAGAGGTCATAGAGGAACCTATGGAAGCAAGCCAACTAAATTACGAAAACAAAGCACCTGAAAAGAATTTTATCATACTTTAATGCTAAAGCCGATGTACTTAGTAAATTACGTTGCTAAAAGATATCAGATTTTCTTTGAAAACGTTAACCCCACCAATTAACTATCTCAGCAACAAAGATGAAAATTTATATCATCATAGCATCGCATTTTCTAGATCATAGATAGTATCTTTCTAGTTTGCTGCTGATCTGATGGTATTCTGGGGAGCACGTTTTAATAGTGCTAGTTACAACACGTGAACAGTAATTATAATAAATTTATATCAGAAATGTTACTCTGTAGATCAAACATGACTAGTAAAATTTCTGACAATATAATTACTTTCTGTATCAGAAACAAGGTCGTCCAATAGGTGCTCAATTGCGCAAAAATGCTATCAGCTTCTTGAGACCGTGACGTTTACTTCTATAGTTTGCTTTCTGTGCCATATAATATTTTGGAGACTTTCAAAATTGAATTTTTTCCATGCAGACCTACGTATTTAAAGCAGAAGCTAAGACTAATAAATGTTTTATTTTTAGTTAATACGCTCAATCGTAATAAAATATAATAACATTTCATGAAATATCAATAGAAGTAAAATGTAGACAAATGTAGATAACAAATTATTGTATTCAACATTTCAAATGACATAAATTGACTTTAAAATTACAAAATATGATTTAAAGCAGAGAATTCAGTGCTCTATTGACCAACAAGAGGAAGTGTGTGTGTGTTTGAAGACAATTCCTTAATTTTTGCTTGAAAGCTGACATGTGCCGACCACTAACTAGAGGAATCGTTCAGGGTTGTACGTACAAACTCATCGAAATAGAGAGGGGAGTGTTGACAAAAATTAATTTGCTTACAGCTTACACGTTTTTCAGCAGAACGAGTGAGAGAAGACGTGTTAATAACGCACGTGTAATTTTCTGCTGCACATTTCAATCCTCTCCTTTAGATTCCGTTACATAACGTAGCATTCAAATTGTGTACCACAAAGTAACTTTGGAACGACTCCTCGTACTGAAGTTTAATATTCTAAATTCCGAAGTAAGCGGGGATAAGGGATGGTAATGGGGTAGGGTAATGGTGGCTTTGGGATAGCACTGGGATGTTGAAATCTGGGTTGGGGCGGATGAAGTGAAAAGTATCATAAACATACTTCAACTTGGGTTAACTTAACCTTTAAGCTTAACCTCTAAAATGCTACTTCTTGGTAATTGTTATCTGAAATACTTGAATATAATCAATTCCAATGTTTTTATGATGCCCTCGACAATGAACTACTTTTTGCTTTTGTTCTTTCATAAAGTTCTTATGCTATCCATAGCTTTTGCCGGAAACGGCAACTTTAGACAATAAATAGTTCAGATATGATTGGCTTCTACAAGCATCAAATCGCTTTTACAGGCCAATACATGAAAAATCATCTAAATCGGATCTAAAGTTACATATCATCGATATGGAACTCATTAACACCTGTATAAACAAAATGATTTAGTGACCAGTTGGTTTCATAGCAGTGCCAGTTTCTTTGCTTACTTTATATTTCTTAGATAGTCTTTTACAAAAAGCTGAACTCTACAAGTAGGCGTGCTGAAACACCGTTTACTAGTTAAGGTCTCGGCCAAATTTAGTTATTATTTATCTCAGCGATTATATTAGATTTTTGTCTAATGGTACTTGCATCTGTTGAGCCTTTACAATAATAAAACGATTTCGTTTTATCAACATTTAAATCAGGCAAAAGAGTTTGTTGTTAGTTAATATATAGTGTCATCTGGGAATGAATGATTCAGTAATGTAAACTTTCGCGGTAAACAACATGTGGGAGGAGCAAAGACAAAATACTATGACGAACCAAGGAGAATTATTTATTCAGCAAAGCAGGCGATTGTAAAATGTTTTCTAAGTGACAAATGACCTACGTTGACTCATAAAGACCAAGCCTTTGTTAGCTAGACTCCGATGAAATTAACCTGCACTCGTTCTAAAGCTCAAAACAGTTAAAATATTTAGGGTAGGGAACAATAACTCGCACTTTTTACTGTTGATTCATGGACCACATGTATCCGTAAACTCTCGTGTTTGTGAGGACATGGGGATTTTTTCTATCGCGTGCAGGCCACTTCGGTATAGTTACATGTGAGGGGAAAAACACCGTCTCCCCCTGAAAAGGTCAGGAAGCTCATAGCACCTAATGGTGACTAAATTTAGGCTAGAATTTAAAATGTTATGTAACGGATGGTATTTCTATACCCATCTCATCCCCCAAGTTTGTAATGAATAGCGTTTATCGTGGCCCCATTCTGGAATTGCGTAAGACATTCAACCCTTTGCCCCCATTTCATTTTTTAAAGCAATTAATTGATTATTTCATCTTGCGTTTGGTTAAAATCTAAAAACAAGAATTCCGGTTGTGCAAACACTTCATTATTGGTGATGGGACAAATGTAACTACGAATATTTCTGAGCAGCTTCATAACAATTGCAACCAGGCAATTCAGGCCTGCAGAATTCAAAACCAAAATATTCTATTTTAATATGATATATGAAGTATAGTTGCAGCAATCACCTATCCCTTTTGACCAGCCAATCAAATGAATAAGGAAAGGGAGAAATGGGTAATAATCGCTTACTGTGCGGAAGCAAAGTGTGTGTACGTGTTGGAACAAAACGTTCACACTTTTCTGTACATGTGATCAATACAAGAGATGGTTCAACAAGATCACGTACTACTTCCAAATCTTGAATCACGTCCAATGCTTGCATCTAGGTTAAGGAGACTGTTTGCCCAAGACAGTTTTACTACAACGGCTATTTATCTAAATATATATATTTATCTACCTGTTAACGTATTTATGTCTCTATGTATATACATATGTATATAAATAAATAAAATTATGATCATTTTGAAATTATGTATACATGGAAAGGTGCCAGGGAAATAGGAGTAACTCACCACTTAGGATGGAACCCATGACCCCAAAATTAACTTTTCAAATGCTCTCTTCTTCAAATATCTATGAAACTATGCATCTATTAATTTACATTTCAGTCTATCTATGTGTCTATCTATCCGTCTATCAATCGTTCTGTTTTAAAATTAAGCCTACGGCGTCCATGGCTTTATTTTATACAATATATATCATAAATTCCCAACCTTCGAGCTTTGGAAACAACGGATGTAAAGTCGAGCAAGAAGAAGAAGATGTGAAGTGCATATAAGTATAAATCTATCGGCAGAACACTCTTCCATGTCTCAAAGTTAACTATCATCATCAGCAATCAACGACCATAATATAACAAACTGAATATTTTCTTGTTTGATACTTTTGAAGTGCATTTAAGGATCGATTTTTCTGACTGTCTCAATGATACGAAAATTTCATTTTATCCAAAAATTATAATGCTTTCAAAATACTACAAAAAGAACAATAAAATAAAACGAACAAAAAGTACTATTTCCCTTGTTTACTTCTTGTTTGAGATCTAGTAGCTTTCCTTGGACAGTCTGATAAGCTTTGAAACATTAAAAGGCTGAGGAAACTGAAATAGCTTTTGACTTACCAGACAAACGTTTCTATATCTACCTAAACATATCTAAAGATAAGAAAATTCTAAACGCAAGAAAGCCAACTATTTGTATTACGAGTGTACTTAATGGTCCTGCAATTTAGATACGGCAAGGGAATGTAAATAAATGTGCAGCAATAAAATAAAATTGACTATTTGTAATATACAAAACTTCATAACTTTGAGCACACGCTATAGTCTCAAACGAATTTAGAATGAATGTCAGAGGAAAAACCACGAGGAAGAATACAGCTAAAAGATTACTCAGAGCCATATTGAAGCAAGGAATGTAGGCACACTAAGAAAGGAGAAAGAGTAATAAGAAGAAAGAACAAGAAGATTCTTACAGTCCCAGGTGTCTTCCTTTCGGCTTATATTTTCATCTTGAACTCAAAAAGGGCATGCTTTCTGAAGTAATCTCCTGTTGGCCATTCCTTTGCTCACAATATGTTTCTATAGGTCTCCTTTGGAATACCTTCTTTGTCTTGTCGTGTTGTCAAGTACTCATTTACAATGTTAAGTCTATTACATCCATTCCGTGTGATGTCAATTAACGTTGTAGCTATCCCATGGATGAAGACATTAGAAACATTGAAGGCAAAGCAATAAATTGACCATGTCATCTTTCGAACAAATTTCGCCTTAATCTCGCCATATGCTAGTCCGTATTATATGAACAGATATTTTTTATTTCCGCCCATGGGTTCTTAAATTGAAGAAAGGGATGCTCTTACTATTCCTAATCTTTAATATATCAGCCAAATTTGATGCTTTTATTTCGAATATGTCCACAAAGAACAAAATACCCCTATACTTTTGCACAGAACTATTTGCTCTATTCTTTTATTAAGCTATGTTGGCTGTTCTGTACAATTGACGTTTGGATCGTAATCAGAGTAGATGATAAAGTTAATCCAGGATAAGTACCCTCTTTTTTGAGGTAGTACCAAAGCCATGAAGGATTACCGGCTGACCTCCGTTGCCACACCTATTATCATATGTATAGGCTAGTTAAACCTAATTGTTGTAGGTTTGACATAATGCATTAACTAATCAAGCTTGTGAAAATACGGTACTAGAGTCGAAGGGGTTTTCTGATTACTATCTCTTGATATATTGGAGGTCTTAACTGGTTTATTTCACACAAGTTCCCTATTTTGCTGCTTCGTTATGAGTTTCAGTAGACATATGTTTAATAATATAAGAAAATATATCTCATTTATGTATCTTTTGATGCTTATGAGTATACATACCGACGTAAAACTCAATAGTTCCGACGACGTGACATTAGTATGATGGAAAGGTTTGTTCGGTAAAAGATGAGAAGTAAACACTTATCGAAAAGGGATCAGAATTGTTACCGTGTGTAGGTATAGTATATATACACAAATATATTACTATCCAAGAGTAGAGCATTATCACAATAGCTTGCAATGTAAGGGGATTCGAAACCACGACCAAATGATTACGAAACCAACACCTCAACCGTTGGACCATCAGACGGAAAAGCTAAGGTAAAGAAACAACTCCTGTCGTATCCAGCGGCAGACACAGGCCACCAGACATCAGGTATCAGAAATAAACGAAGAACTATGCAATTAAAACAGAATTTTAAAATAATGTTTAAACACAGGTTAAGTCATCAAACAATTGCACTTGCTCGTGTAAGGCTTACGAACCACGGACATCACACAATTGTCACCCTGTTCGTTATATACAGATAATCCTATTTATAAGTAAAAGACAATATATCAAAATATAAATTTGAGATATTATTTTCTATCGGCAGGCTTGTTACATAATAAGTGAATAAAACAGTAACCCCACCCCAAAACGTACCAAGCACATATGACAGACTTTACTGTGCTATAGTCAGGTTAATAATATAAAACTTTAGTCCCAATTCTCACAATTGAAGTTAACATGTCAAAGTAAAGTCCAAATTTGGTGCCAGTTTCACATATCGTAATTTAAATGCGTAAGTGGTGTTAATTTGTCAAATACAGTGACGCTATGGGAGTTAGATAACTAAGGAATAGAGATATAAAGTAACTCTTGAGAGCATTTCTGTTCTTCCTCCAACCATATACTAACATGTGTAACTACCATCGTTTGTTAGCTGTATTTTAACACTATCACCATATCATCTATTCTCATTTTGAAGCTGGTCAATATAGTGTGTACGTCAAGGAGATATAAAAATCTCTCCCTATTCGTAAAATATTAGTATTTGGTCATAAAGTTACAATTGTTCGTATTTGGTCGAATGTTATTATTCAGTATAGCCCTATTTTCATGTTACACTTGAAGCATTTAACTCATATTATGTACTGAAATTTAGGAAAGATAATTATGCTCATAATAATTTGACAACAGCATGATGGTGTTGATGTAAAGAACCTCATTAACCAAGCCCAGTTTACTTAAAGCTTTCTGGTTTAGCTGAAACCTTCCAATTCTCATTTTACGGATGGTGTCCATTGACCTTGGTACAGACTTGACCCTCTACTACTTTCTCA
Source organism: Alatinidae sp. Z8VKAUB7J3 (assembly GCA_010016025.2). Taxonomy (NCBI): domain Eukaryota; kingdom Metazoa; phylum Cnidaria; class Cubozoa; order Carybdeida; family Alatinidae; species Alatinidae sp. Z8VKAUB7J3. The sequence continues at coordinate 2,673 of JAAAKM020001588.1, read as the reverse complement.
AGGCATTCAGCCATGCGTATGCGTACAAAAGTTATTATCGGACCTGCATAACTATTTCAACACGTTCAACATGTAAGTGCATTATGTCTACTATATCCTATTTGCAGTAATAATCGATACGATGTTTTTATCGTCTTTGTAAAAGCACATCTCATTAGCTTATCTTCTTTTCTTCGTTTGTACTTAAATTTCCTCTTACTGTTCTTTTGTATTTACAGTAACGTTTGTTGTTGTTGCTATGAACATCACCGCTAAAAGCAGATTTGTTGTTGTTCTTTATTGGTTGTTATTGCCAGATTCGTCAATGGTAATTTTTTGGTTACTCTTGTAGTTAGCGCAACCTTTAAGTTTACAAATACATTTCCTAACCACCCAATGGATTGCTTTGCAAAGTACTAAATGTTTTTGGCATTAAGGGTGTAGCCTTCCGATGTGCTGTTTATTCATAGGTTCCGTTTTTCAGATTTTTCATTAAGTATAGTTTCCAACTATAGGGGACAAAAAGAAACATACTTAGCAAATAAGTATACGTAGGTTTATGAAATACCCTAGTTGCAAAACGTCTTTCGTATGCAAAATCTCTAGAGTGGATAAGGACCCGTTTGCTCTTGATTTAAGTCTGGGGTTCTTGTTGTTTAAACTTAAACACTCCATAAACAATTAACCTCACAGCTTTTAATAAAAACGCAACCAACATCATTAACCTATTATACAGATTCTGTGATGAGAACCCTATTTCCTGAATATTTCTGCAGTCGCTTAAAGATTTGTTAAAAGTGGTGTCAGCAGCGACTCATGTTTATATCATCACTATGTTCATTGGATTACCGGAAAAACAAAGCGTCATAGATTTTACTTTGCCAAACTTGCTTTAACTTTTGCAGTGGTACAATAACATACTAACCACACTGTCGACAGCCTCATAAAGTGGTTCATTGGTGAATAAAATCTCTACATCAAAGGTACTATTACCACAATGTGATAAGTTAGACGTGTGCTGTTCTGTGTACACAACAAAGAAGCATCTACGTTGTGTATGAAAAGTAGTACAGGTGCCACAAGCGAATGCAAGTAGGCAGTGGGTACTGCTATAGTATAATACAGAAATTGACAAGGTTCGTTAGGGCTGATCATGATTAGACTCTGTTGTGCAGTGATTGTTCTTCACTGATTATACGAAGTCAAATGATCAAATTACTGTACTGCACAATACTTAAGATGGTTTTATTGGTAACATTTACGTCCAATAAATAAACAGATTACAACGTAGAGCTTGGTATCACTCGCTCAAATTGTGGAGTCGTTTTACGCCGTTCTTAAACTGCTTGTCTGATTGTTGTAATCTTGGATAGGTATTTAACCAAGTTAACAAGTAATTTAGTTTAATGCATAGTACCAGTTTATCATTGTTTATCATTGTTTACAAAGAATGGAATCCATTTTGATAAACTATGATGGATACATGGCTCTCAACCGTTGGATACTGGTTCTCTACTGTGGCAAGAGTCAGATTTTACAGGGATTTTAAGGTTCCGTCTCATCCACTTATTATAATTGACAGGTTAATATCTCAAACTACAAAATTATACCATACCAAGGACCCCTAACATGACAAGTCCTAGCCATTAACCTCAAAAAGACAAATTGTATCAGTTCAGTAGAAAGCATAGTGTCGGTATATGCAGAAAAGGTTATGTATATTTTTTGTTTTCCTTCTTTCTCTTTTTTTTTCTTTCTTCATTCTTTCTTGAGGGCGGATGTCTTTAACGACATGGGATAGTGCCTGAATAGATGTTAGAAATAAAATGACATCAATGTCACTCACCCCATCGTCTAACCTCTCAGATTTAACGAGAAAATCTGTAACTTACAGAGCTACATTATCAAACTCAACAGGCTTCATTCACAAAAGTGTTAATTGCGAGAGATATGTTATCGCCAGATGTAGATGTCTTAGAAGAATATAAAGATAATCAAGTTCATTAGCTAAGCGGGTAGAGAAGGCTTGGCTACTAGACAGAGAGTTAACTACATTGAGTTTCCGTACGTCCTTGAAAAGTCACTCACTTAAGAAGTAAACACTCTTCAGAGTTTTTTCTTTAACTCAAATTCAGTCGGACGAAGATTAGATCGAATATTACTTCTATCTTTCCATCTGTCTGTCTATCTTCATCTGTCTATCTATCTATCTGTCAATTGTTCAGAAGCCGTCAACCACCTATGCATATAAATACTATGTAAAACTCTAGAAATTACATTATCATAATGTTTCAATGTTAATATTGTTAGACTGAGTATCTTTCCAAGCATTATAGAACTCCCTGGATACATTAATAAATAAATAAATAAATAAATATATAAATGTATATAAATATATATTTATATAGATATTCCAAAGCCTATGTCCTCCTATGAGTATAAATATAGAAATCACAAGATACACATTGTCGTCAACATTTCCATATTATGTTTGTAAGTTATACCTAACGAGGATAATATCGAAACGTTGAAGATATTGTGTTATATATATATATATATATATATATGTATATATATTTATATAAAAACGTTAAAAATAGGTTCTTGCTCAAGGCGAGCTTTCGGAATAAAATTCCTTCTTCTGGCTAAAAAAAGGTCTATCTTTTTTTTAGCCAGAAGAAGGAATTTTATTCC
>JAAAKM020001587.1:0-14456 GCA_010016025.2 Alatinidae sp. Z8VKAUB7J3 | reverse complement strand
ATTTATCCTCAGCAAATAACCCTTGTATGGGTTAAAAGGACAATTCAAGTGATTCCCAATGAAATACTGACAACTTGAGAAGATGGGGGTATAATATCTTGTTTCCCACTTTTGGCACACTCGTAATGTGGTTGGTCTATGCGAAATTTTTGTTTCGTAAAAGTCTTTCGGACATGAAAGATTTAATCTCTAAAAACGATGCAGCACTTCGTAATTACTTGTAAAGTTTTTCACACAATACGTATAGTGTTACGACCTACATATGTAAAACGATTTCCTTACTATTGCTAGGTATATTTACTTTCATTTATGCACGTAAGGAGACTGCACAATGTAACAGGAACTGGTAAACTTATAAGGACAAATCACAAGATAGAAAGTCTGTACAGAACTGAACTGACATGCAATAGCGTTATGTGCTATGTTCATTAGTAACATCGTAATTGCACATCAATGGCATTGAGAATAATGACTGTTAAAATCGATACCCTGCTTCGGCCCCACTGCTTATCAGGGGCTGACACTTAGAGATCTCTAAAAAGATTCCCTACCAGTGTTTTTCCCAGGTCAGTGCTCTGTCTCTTTGGCTGTAAAATGCAATTTTATAAGTATAAGAATGTAATCAAATCAAAGCCCTTTCTACTTCTTTTAATTTTCGTTTCCTGTAAAGGAAAGCTAAAGCAATAATGATCCTCCTATCCATCTATTGTCTTTAGATCGCAACTGTTTGTTTCCATGCACAAGAGTTTACCGTCCAGTTTGTGGAAGTGACGGCAAGACATATGGCAATGAATGTGGACTAAGAGGTGCCGCTTGCGTGTCTGGTGCCATTTCTATAGTTCATTATGGAACATGCGACGACATTCAAAGTAGGTATTGGCATAACAATAGAACCATCTCTCTCTCAGGTGGCACTATATCTATCTCAAAAATCAATACTACGGTTTAATGATACCGTATATCCTTTTATTAGCGCCCCGGGTGCTTATTTAAAAATTCACCAACAATGTGCGGCGCTAATTAGAGGGCGGCGCTTATAAAAAATTCAAAATGATTATGAGCCTGAGTTTGCAGAAATTATAAAATTTGTCTGGTTTATGAAAGATAAGAAATAATCCAGAAACTTATTTTATTATGTAATTACCCTTCTGTATGATTTTTTCCCTTTTTCTAATCAGCGCAACATTTTCCAGGTCCTGCTCTTATTAGAGGGGAGGCGCTTATTAGAGGTCGGCGTTAATAAAACAATTTTTCTTCAAGGTGCGGCGCTTATTAGAGAGCGACGTTAATTTGAGGCCCGGCGCTAATAAGAGGAAATACGGTATGTATCATATTTTAAGTTAATTTAACTTTACTGAAGGAGCAGCTATCTGGATTAAGTCAATATAAACGTAGTACACTTCAAAAAGCAGCTTGCATTTATCGTAGCTTACAGTTCACAGATTTAAATGAAAACTTTTGCGCAATACACTACAGTGATACGAAGGGGAACTCGTTGCGACAAGAATCCTCGTGGATAACTGCTAGTTAAAACAACGGTTGGTAAACAGTATATTTACAGGATTGTCATTATACTGTTTTGTTTAGTGACGCAACACATCACGTAGTAACATTACATAACATTCATATAGTAAGTAGGCTTGTATGGTCAGTTGAATAATGTTTATCTTAGAAAGTGGTCAAGTGTTGAGTAGATTTTTTAAATGTAGTTTGTTATAATTAATGCAGCTTCTATAGTTGTATACTGAAGTGCAAGGCTGCATTGATGTGTCGTAGCACTTTACAGACTTGTAAACAGCTCAAGGAAAAGCATTTAAAAGACTTGTACACAGCTCAAAGTAGAGCATTTCATAGGTCGGTGTCTGTGGAGGACAATGATCGCCCAAGGCCCGAGAAGCATATGGGACTTAAACAGACAGACAGACAGACAGTACACTGCTTAATATAAAGCATTTAATAGGTTTGTACACTGTTTAATGTAAATCATTTTACAGTTTTGTATTCCAAAACGAAACACTGCATAGGATTTTATACTGCAATAAAAGGGTACGTAGTCATTGAGTGGGGATGACCGATAAGTAGTATCTGACAGTATCCTAAAGTGTGTTAGCAGTGTGTTACCTATTCATACAACGTATAAGAATTCTTTCTATAACAATCATGAGGCTCAAAATCCTTAAAATCGAAGAATATTGTAAGAATCTCCTCAGGCTAAAATGATACCAAACAAATATTTAAAAATGCCTTTACCTTGTGGTGGAAGGACTCCTGTCGACTCAGAAACGTTTCCGCGGAAAGGTCGGACAGCGAATGGTTTCATTGGAAAGATTTTCCAAGGAGAGTTTCCACTCAGAATTCAAATTGTTGGAAAATTTGTACTCCAGCATAATACGTTGGATTTGGTCCCAAGACCTAAAAAATAATTTTGTAACTTCCCGGTGTCCCTCAATAATGCTGAATTTAATTCAAAGCACGCTTCAGTGGAAGTAAAAATATTCCTTCATTCGCTCCATGAAAATCACAACCATCCTTGAGAAGAACTTAAGAATCATTTAAGAATATTTGAGATTCACTTCTGCAGAATTTTTAACAATCAGTGTAATGAGGCTAAGGCAAATTTATGTAATTCTTATAAAAAAGAAACAGTGTACTTTAGGTCAACTTTGTCATAATAATTCTACAGGCGCATAATCTTTCTTACTATATACATAGACGATAAGTGTGTGATTCCATGCCCAAAGATCAAGAAGCCAGTGTGTGGAAGTGACGGCCAGGAATATGTTAACGCATGCGTGCTCCGCTCCGCAGCATGCAAGAGTGGAAAAGCTATTGTGGCTCTACCCAAAAGAGGAAAGTCATGTAAAGGTTAGTGTGTATCTTTGAAAACTCCGTGTTTTATGTAAACGTTAAACTGCGATGAGTAACAGGCTCATTTAGTTCAATTATTTAGCAGACATTGGCCTTTATCAGTGGGGAATTTATCCGCAAGGAAATTCTACATTTGCCGCTATGGAAAGGTTAATTAATTTACTAAAGACCTAGTGCACTATCACTGCCAGTTGGTAACAACATGTAGCTGTGTAATATATTTGACAAGCGTTTAGCAATTTTCTTTTACTTTTTCTCTTTGTTCGATGATGATTTCCGAATTATGATAAAGCAATAAATATGACTAAATAAAGTAGGTTTGAGTAAAGGAAAAGGTTTTCACTACACTTCTCGGGGATTTGATATCATTCGGATCCTCCATGAATATCATTAAGAATATTAGGTTAACTAAATGGCATGATTATCGATAAAGTCATTTAATCACAGAGCCACTGGACTCAACCAAAATTTTGTTGAAAGGGATGTTTGCCCAATAATTAAACAGCCAAGTACAGTTAAAGTCTGCTATTGTATATATACTGTTAAATTTGAAGTTTTTATTAACTCTCTAGTCTTATTTTTACTTGAATTATTATCCTTCCTTTGAGTATTTGGTCATTTTAAACTCGTTCGTTACTCTAGCATAGACGTTATTTTCACATGATTCCCTTTACTGTTCTTCACCTGCAAAATTCCATTTGCCTTTACAAGACTTCCTATACACGACTAAATCGGAAACGCTCTTTAGGCCATAGCCAACTTGTTGACGTGGTGGCATCTCCATGCTTCGTGCAGTTTCTCTTGAATGCTACTGCAAAAGCGTCTAAGCTATTTGTGAAATCACCAGGATATTTAAATGGTTTTTGATAAAATAAATTAACCAACGTGCATATTTGATCATTTGCATCCTTTAATGGAAGAGCCATACAACTAACGGAGAGCTATACGGTAAACCTCCACCTCTGCCTGATACAAACAGGATGAGCAGGTCATCGTGTGCGTCATCATGATCAAGAAGCATCCAGACTTGTTCTCTGGAAAACAACATTTGGACATTTAAACGGAAGTAGGAAGATATGAACAGATATTCTCCTGGAAGATGAAGCTGATAACCTCCATGAACTGGAGACAATGATGCTGGATCGAGACCTATGGAAAGGAATGGCAAGTTCGGCTCCGGCTGCTGTCCGTCAAAGGTCAAGTCAAGTAATTGGGGACTATTCCAAAATGATAGAAATAATATCTGCATTTCAACGTGTTTCATGTCGTTGACACCGCGTCATAAAGGCCATTATAGCTTGGGTTTAGTCGAACTTATTCCTAAACAAGCTCAATTAAAATCTGCAAATACTTTTATGTGCTTTTAGGAAAGCTGTCCCATCAGTTGATGTGTAAGTTATACATCTTTTCTGCTCCAGCATATAAATTCAGCATATCGTTTTCAGTTTGATTGATGTTGACTGGTAAAAGTTGATATGTTTGTATTTTTAGATTGTATTCTCGCCTGCCCTGCAATCTTAAAACCTGTTTGTGGATCAGATGGCAAAACGTACCCCAACGACTGTGCATTGGAAGCAGCAGCATGCCGAGGCCCTACTGTCACCAAGGTACATGAGGGAAAGTGCAGGACCAAGCTAAGTATGTAGTACACATTACTCATTCTTTGTAACATCAACTGAGACATTAGTAGGGCACTGATGGAAAGTTAAAATAATTCAACTTTGGAGGTGTTTGGATGGCAGAAATGTCCCGTTTAACCCCTGTAGTGATATATTTTGTATTTATTTTGTATTTTTTCAAAAAATCCCTATTTTACAAAGTTGGTATGTGCCAGCACAGTAACTTGCAGAGTTACTTTACGATGCAAAGGGAAGGAATGGGAGTAGGTCGTCAGTGTGTGATACACAACTGTTAGGGAGCAACACAAACCATGTTATTATTCTGAATAGAATAACCGGCGCCGGAATAGGGAGGCTGGTGGACTCGTGCATCCATACTTTTTGCAAACTGATGAATTTACCCGGCCCCCATTTTTGCCTCTCTTAGAAATATATAATAGAAACTATTGGTTGATATAAACACGTTTCCATACAGATTATGCATTGGTTTACTTAAGTCACTTATTTATAAGTCACTTGTTTTATCCGATCATAAAACACTTTAAAGGCCCAGCCCCTTAGAATGAAAAGCTTGTTTCATATCTCCTCACTTTAATTATTTCACTTTATCCTAGATTGCGTGTTCGCATGCTATCTTATTGAGAAACCTGTTTGCGGAAGTGACGGCAAGAAATACGCCAACGATTGTAGACTGAGATACGCTGCTTGCAGCCAAGGGAAAGCAATTTCCATTGTTCAAGAAAATGCATTTAAGGAAGACTGCTCAAGTAAGAACCACTGTATTGACCTGATTTATTAATTTTCCTGCATTACCAGTTTGTCATTTTGTATTTGCTGAACGCAAAAGAGCTTCGTTCATAGAGTACAGAACCGATTTCGTGGGTAAAGGACCCAGAGACACACTCCCACAGAAGTGGGCTTACATATTCCTCAGTTTACACTAGAAGATAATGCAGGACGACGTAGCTGGAAGCGTGTGCAAGAATGATAAATTTATGTTGTCGTCGTCTTCGTCTTCGTCGTCGTCGTCGTCGTCGTCGTCATCGCAGTAGTAGTAGTAGTAGTAGTAGTAGTAGTAGTGGCAGAGGAGTAGCAGTAGCTGTAGTGTTTATAATGTTTTAAAGTCTGTACTACTTTATATATATATATATATATATATATATATATGGTTATGCATATGTATACGTTTATACATACATATTTTTAACCGCAGATTTTTGCATTATATATATATATATATATATATATGTACATATATATATATATCCAACTCCACCCTCGGGAGTGTTAGGAGCTTTACAGGAATGGACGCTTATCCCCTGCGCAGGACGATGCCTGTTAGATGACATTGAAGGTGGGACTCGTTACAGAACGTTAGGCTCCTTCTAAGATGTGCATGCTATCACCTTTTTGAAACCATGACCAGTTATTTAACTAGTAGTCGTTTCCAGATCCTTTATAATCCTTGATGATCCTTATCTCTTATTTTTCCTTCATAATCACAGTAGAATTAATGTCATTTCTTTATTTTAGGGCACATATTGAAATTAGTGTGGTTGCCAACATATTTTCATGAAGGTTATTCAACCAAATTATATATTAGCATCACTAAGAAATGAAAGACTAATAACACTTATTAGCTCAGGCTTCACGTCCATGCCGATGATAGTCATGAGAGTAGATCCAAAAGTAATGAAGTAGGCAGTGGAAGAACTGTGAATTTTTTTCTCAAGCGCTGCAGTTGGTTATCACCTCAAGGGGATAGAACTAGTTGTCGGCAGATAGTTTCAAAATTTACAATAAACATTCTGCAATACTGTTACGCTAATAAAGGTCTTTACCCGAAATTCACATTGCATTGCATATAAGCTGACTGGGTTCTAGCCTAAGTTTGCAGACTGGGTTCTAGCCTAAGTCTCAGTTCCCAATGTCTATCCCCCAACGACGCTATCATGGCGGATGCCTCTAATGAACAGAAAGTACGAGACAGCCGCTTACCACTTTGCAGTGCTACGTCTGTATCACCACGGTTCTGTTTCTAGACGAATTAGATCCAGCAAATAACCAAACTTGTCTTATTCATTGTTTTAGAATGCAATATTCGTTGCACCAGAGAACGTAATCCAGTTTGTGGCTCTGATGGAAAGACTCACTCTAACGAATGTACGATGAGATATCACGCCTGCAAGCAAAGAAAGGCAATCCAAGTACTCTACAAAGGAGAATGCTAGGAAGAGGGTATGATTCTTTGCGTATTATAAGACTAACTTGATATTCATCGTCAACATTATCAGTTATGTAAATAGGGTGAGATAAACACCATACAACTAAGTTAATAAGTATCAGGCTTTTTAACTTTTTATTAAATTCTGCTTAACAAAAAAGAACTATGGCCCCAAAACGTCAATTTACTGCACTCATAGACACCTTGGTTTGTTAGCCCAGCAATTCAACGTAAGACAGACAGGAGATACAAGCCTTTTGGACACTTAAGCCACTGTTGATGTTGGCCACAGCATGCCTTCCAAACCTGGGAGAAGACTTTCATATAAAGCCGTTGTTAGCCTGTGCAAACCTCTTTTAAGCGTTAGATTTTTATGTTGCACTATAAAATTATAATCCAAGCCATAGGATTCGACAAAAACATAATTTATGCTTTCTTCATCTTATTTAGTTTTCGACGCTATAGAAGGTTTACGTTCTTTTATTCATTTCTATTTTCTGCCGATTTTTTCTTATCTGCCTATATTCTTCGTTTTTCACATATTGTATACTTATTTGTTCCGTGTTTCTTTTATAGATTAGCGCACACATTAATAATTAGTGGCATGACGTATTCTAAAAAAATCCGAAAAATCAGGATTAATAATTATGATTTAAAAACTTTGATTAACGATTATGTTATGAAATCTATTATTCAGGATACCTAAGTATTTGTTAATTAAATGTTATACAGGAAATGTACGAGATTTTTTTGTTGCTTTCTGTTATTTTTATTGATTTCCATTTCCCTCAAAATAACCTCAGCTTTAATTAAGAATAAATTTATCTTTGTTGTTTCTTTCTCGACAGTTGAGAATTTAAAATCTTCAGGAACAGCTGCTATGAAAAAGTCTAACCAAGAATGCAGCATTAACCAGTTCTGTCATCAGCAATGTACTTATTACACAAAAAGAAACCTCTACAGGAATGTTAAAAATGAAAGAAAGACATTTGTCTCACGTAAGCCTCGATAGCCACTTAACATGTAAGCGAGGTTGTAAAAGAGACCCTAATTTAGGGGTTGTACACGTAATGGCGCTTGCAAAGAATACTAAATGATAGCAGTTGATCATACTGAATCCTTGCATTCCTTTCTTTTTATTAAATCAACTTCGTCTCTTTGGAGATTCTTCGGTTGTAACAAGCTCCAACGTCGTCTTGTTTACACTAAGCAGACACTACGACCACTGATGCTTCACTTGAATGAGTGGCAGAGAGGTCTTAATATTCCTAAGTCCGGGCAGAGATTAAATACAAAAGTCACTCACCTTCTTTTGAGGTTTTAAACATTCCAATGTATCTTGTAAGCCCTGGCGCACACATATTTTATGTCCCCGTCACTTACTCTGGTCTTAGAGCGCTACCATATGCCCGCACATAAAAATAGGCGTTGATACTTTGCGGAATCGATATATAACTACGTTTGGAGTAGGCCTATAACTTGACAGAACTCAAATTAACTTGGTTGATTAGCTTTCGTCAAAACAAGAACGACTTTACATGTTTTGAATAAAGTAGTACAACAGTGGTTATTTTACTTTGAATTTGTTCAACCCTTCTAAATAGCATGGCTTTAAAAAGGATTTAATGCTTACTAAATATTGATACTACCCAACCAAAGACCAGAGCTTACTGTTGACAGCTGGTAATAAGAATTGAGCGCCAAAAAATCCGCTTGCCAGGACAGGAGTTTTGTCTTCTTCTAGTTGCGCTCTCCATGAATGTATAATGAATGACGTGCATTGTGAGATCATCGATAAAATCATGATAATACCATTCAAACATCTATTGCCACTTGAAAGGATTCTCCAAGATGACAGGTGTCAACTTGGCACGCTAACAGGCACTATTAGACCTTAATTTGTGATTAAACATACCAAAAGTGCCTTTGTTCATCTTTAAGCCTGGCACGTCACTGAGGGTAGGCGAGGTAGAGCGCCGCCTGCCCTGTGAGCTCTTGTTTCATTATTCCACCTACCCTGGCAAACATATATCACAGGAAAACATTATATTCATTTCACCTTCTCTGCCATGTTCTGTTTGCGATCTTTCCTTTTAGTCAGTGGGTACTGGCCCCTCATAAGTTTCTCATAAAAAGAGTGTTAAAGCGTTTTTCGTGGTATTTCTTTCCCATACTTTGAATACAATGAATGTATGCTCTGCCTACCCTGATATTATTTGGAAGGTCCAATCGCCTACCCTCTATTGAAGAGACAAGGATGTGACTGCTTTAAGTGTTAGTTGCATAGTTTATTGTAAACGGCGAAATCTTTTCACCTTCATCATTTTTTGCCAGTATTGTGTGCTAGAATACTAACATGTATCCTCTTAAATCCTGTCTCAATATGCCTCCCAGATATGCTACTTCGATTTCCCAATCATTTTTGTTTTAACACTACATCAGATTGTCTACATTTTGAAGCATAAGGAAGGCCATTAATTCATTTCGTAATTATGATGCGCAATTCAGAAATTCTTATAAGAAGAAAGCTTACTCCTCGTATCTAATTGATTTCCATAGAATGTCCTATCATTTCGGCAGGATCGCCTTCATGCGATCTTGTTTACAGCGTGATTAACTTCAAAATGTAGTGACGGTTACTGTTATTGTTGTGATTGTAATATAAAGCCTTAACAGCATGCCTTCTCCATATTTTCCCGGTCTTTGTAAGTGTCAAGTCCTTCAACTTGATTCATTGTTACTCTAGGAATCAACAACTTAATATGTACGATAATAAAATTGATAAAAGCTCATTGCGATGAATCTGAATCCTTCAGTTCAAAACAGGAAATTCTCTTAAATAAACTAAAATTTAATGCGCAAGTATAAATAGTCAAACCAGAGTGTTTAATCAGGTTGTGATTATTGATTCTTAAGATATAAATTATACGGTTTGATCACGTTTTAGCCGATTGACAATGCATGATTAAACCGAAACGCTCGTTAGCCCATAACGACTTGGTTACGTGGTGGCAACGACATTCTTAATACAGTGTTTTCTTAATGCCACTGCAAAAATGTCTACACTATAGGACATACTAGGCAAGATGTGTTAAAAACCTTTAATAGATAAAGGTAACTTTCAAGCATAGTAGGTATAGTGATTGGTGGAGTAGAAGTGAATAATCTTAGATATGCAGATGATACAGTGCTGATTGCCACATCTTAAACAGATCTCCAAAAGCTACTAGTCACTGTTGTGCAGGAGAGTGAGAACCAAGACTGACTCTGAATGCCAGAAAGACAATGACCATGGTAATAAGTGACCAGTCCCTTGTACCCAAATGCAACATCAAAGTCCATGATCAAGCAGTACAACAGGTAAACACGTTTTGCTCTTACATCACCTCAAATGGCCGATCTGCGTACGACATAAAATGCCGGACAGCTCAGGGAAAACAAGCATTCATGAAACTGGACAACATCTTGAAATGCGAGAAGATATCATGGAAAACTAGATACCGAATTCTGAAATCTCATGTATGGTGTGTGATGCTTTACGGTTGCGAGACTTGGTCTATCATGACAAGTTTTGAACGTAAATTAAGGAGCGCAGAGACATGGTGTATTCGACACATGATGAGAGTTGTGTGGTCTGACCATATCAGTAACGATGAGATCTGGCGCAGAGCGAAAGCAATCCGTACGAAACCGAGCTTGATGCAGACGATTGTAACTCGCCAGTTATCATTCTTAGGCCACTCAGTCAGAAATGAAGGTCTAGAAAACACCATTCTTTCTGGTCAGTGTAATGGACAACGAACGAGAGGACGACCACGCTATAGCTTTTCAGATAATGTGAAAAGATGGACTGGCACTACGATGGAAAATCTATTTGAAGTAATGGGTGATCGTTCGAGATGGAGGGTCATGATCGCTAACGCTGCTCGACAGTGTGGCACTGGATGATGATGATGGTAGAGAGAATCCTTTTATCGGCGAGGATTATTAAGCGGTTGGAATATCATAAGCATCTTGTAGAAAATACGGTTCCGATCATGTGGTTGCCACCGCGTAACTAAGGCCGTTCTAGCTTGTGGTTTAGTATCGTATCGATTGTTAAACGTGAAAACTTTACGGTCCCATTTTAAGTGCTTTTACGCTAAACAGCTCGCTGTTATCCATTAGCAGTTACAATAATTCTGTAGGATTCAACTCTGTGGATCTACCTGATAAGATTTGGTAGTTAGTAGCATTTATAATGTGCTATAACTTGTTTTGCAAGGTCAGAAATAATCGTGTTACTGAGATATATCTAACGTGTAGAATTCAGTATTAACTTTGGGTTGTTACAGCTCAAAATGTCGAGACTTGCTCGATTTTGAATTTTTTTAGTCTAAGTAGTGCAGAAATAGAGTTCCCAAATTCAAATTTGCCGACTTCCAGTTTTATAGAGCCTATCTGACCAACAAAGTATTCTGGCTCCTTTATTTATAGTATATTTGGTTTGACTTTGGCCACAAAGCTTGGTGCTGTTTATCATTGGGTAGTAACAGATACCTTGGGAGATACTGGTCAGAGCAAGATTTAGTAATTTTTTTTATCTACCAAATCTGATCACATCCACCTAGACCTTTAACCAGAAATAATGAAAACAATGTTACAACTTCAATTCTTTTACCTCCTTTGCCCATTAATTCTGTTAATAAATGAAACCCACTAAACTTGTCAAATGAAATATGCTCTTCTAAGAAGGTAATCCAAGATCGGCTCAAAGTTTGTGGACTTGAGGAGAACACAATGAACACTACAAAACTACATAACAAAACTCCAAAGCATCTGAATAAATAAAATAAAGACAAAATAGCAGAGTTCTTACTGCGGGCCTTCAATTTATGCAAAACGTTTTTGATAAATGGAAAGTCTACTCTATTGATATCAACTTACAAAATATCTGGCAAAATACCAATGTGTGAAACAAGATAAATCAACTTCAAAATTCTCTTTACCTATCCAATTGGTCAACTTCCATAACGACTGCTAAAATGAAGGAGACAACGCAGAAAACAAATAAGGCAAGGCTTAGTCTCAAATATCACTTTCAAAAATCGCCTAGGAATAGTGGGAGATTCAAGGAGTATGGTAAAGGAAAATCTTAAAGGAATTCTACGATACCGCTCCCATTTCAAAAACGCCCTGAAGCTGCTGCTGTTATTTAATTAAATAGCACTCGTTCATAAAATTCAAAACAGCCACAATTTGCGTGGTGCCTGCCTTTGCGGTGATCACTACATCTTTTGTCCGAAGTCTGGCTTCCGAGACTTGTTCTTATGAACCATATGGGGCGTGGTTGAGCGTGTAACAAAACCTGACCGTCATATCTACCAGCTAAACAATTTTGTACGTTTATACTACATTAAATACAAGGTTAACATCATGATATCAAGGTTAACATACATCGAAGTTCTTGCTTGTTTTCAAGTTGTCCTAGCACAACCAAATGCTGACAGCGGACCCCTGTTTACCTGTGATAGTATTAAAAGTCTTCAAAACATTCCTCTTCCATATATATTTTTAGCGTCTTTGCTTTGTAAAAGTGTCATCTCCTGCAGCTTTATTCTTCTATCTTTGATAACCTTAAAACTTAATATGTACAATAACAGAGAAACAAAGAAAGCTTATTGTGCTATATCTGAATAACCCAAGTCAACACAGGAAGTTCTCTTTGAAAAGAACAACGATTCATTGTATGATATTTTCACTGCTGGTTTATGATTGGTACTTAGTAAATCACATGATAAGATCACGTGTTACCTAATCAATGTAGCATCATAGGTCTAACTTTAACATTTAAATATCAAATGCTTTTGCACAAATAGATTCTTCTCGGATATCAGCAACCACAAGTAAACTATAGGAGGATCCGTCACCTGATTTACGTGGTAGGTTTGGTTGTCATTAGAATTCATAGTTATACGTCATACTTCAATGCTTGTGTTACTCATATTTCTTAAAATGTCTTTAGGGGATTATTAAATTTGTCAGCTTGGAATTGTTGCGACATAAGCTTACTGATTTAGAATATAGAACTTTTAATTTGTCAACTCTGAACTGCCAACGCAGAATCAAGGACTTTAAATTTCTATAGACCTTATCTAACAATCGTTAAATTCTGTTTCTCCCAACTCTAAATATCTATTTTTGTTATTTTATTGCTATGGTTTCCTGTAAATACCATAATGCTGTTTATCTCTTTGCGTTGCCTCTGAAGTAACAGGTCGTATCAGAAATGCCTTATTAGAAAATTATGTTAAATTAGTAAGTTAAGTTAAATTACTTTGCATCTGCAAACATCTTTAACCATAGTAAATCAAAAGACATTGAAACCATGTTTCAATATTCACTCTTCTACCTGTTTCATAAGTAAATATTTAGCAACGTTTTATCTCACATATTACTTTCTCAGATTGACTGATGAAAGACTGTACTAGGGAGTCTAGGGGTATGGCGATAAAACACACTAAATCTACTTAAAGCATTTGAAAGCATTACTGCGACAAGTCAGAGCAGCAGATTTTTCTTTCTATCAAATTATTAAAAACAGAACCAACTGTATTCCTTCACTTTATCATGCTTCTACATTGATTGATAGAATCTTTGATAATTAGGTTAGCAATTTTATTTAACATCTTGAATGAAATAGTGAGTATGCCAGTGATCGTATAAAGTTTAGAGCAATTGTTAGTATCCAAATCATTCATCGTTTCAAGAGTAAACTACTTGCGTACAAGTCCAATAAAAGCCAATTTAATACCTTTTCTACTCAATCGATGAAAACAGCATTGGTTCAAGCTGACAACAAGTATTACAAGAAAAGTAACTAAGAATACTCTTTTATTGAAGCTCACATAGAAGGCGCTCCCATAAAGCACACTTCTGCCCCGCCCTTTTTTGCGTAGTAACGTTTTATCTGTCACAAACAAAGAAAGCACTTACAAAGGAAATAAGAGTCTCTTAATCTGTTCCAAAGTTTGTTGAACTTTATTTTTGCAAGTAATATTGATAAGCTGAGTTGCTATTTTTTCAAGCCTTCTGAATGCAGCTTCTTTATGTATTAATTTACGTGAAGCAACTAAGTGAAACTACTTCGTTGTAAAATTCCATTTTCAGCACATAGCACGTGTACCTTTAACTACTTGATATACAAGCTTTTAACCATATAGTTTTTAAATGTAAATAATCGTTAAGTTACCCCATTCGCCCCTTTACTCCAGGTACATATTTTAGATTTCTTTATCCTCCCGCTATTCTATTAAGATATTCTTTTAAACTCGCTTTACATTTTAATTCTTTCGTGCCCATTTTACATTCCTTTCTATAAATGGTTTTTACTTGTTCATTGAGCTGAGTTGTAAAACATTTTAAGCGTTAATTTGATAATGGCAACTGTTGATACAGAAACGTCGTGGTATTTTACAACGAAGTGGCTTGCCTTTGTCGTCTAATGTAAATTAGTAAATGAAAAAAATCTGCATTCAGAAACTTTAAGAAAGTAGCAATTCAGCTTATAAAAAGTTTAACAAACTTTGTAACAGAAATAATATCCTTCCAAACTACACGACATCTGTTAATTGCAGAAAGACGCAAATCTTCTCTTAAAAATTAGAAAAGAAGTCTTTAGGATCTCTCAGCTCCTCCACTATTGGTTTAATGGCACCTCCCTTGCACAAACATACAGATAGAGGTTTGTACTGCCTTTTAAGAAC
>JAAAKM020001586.1:1878-14456 GCA_010016025.2 Alatinidae sp. Z8VKAUB7J3 | reverse complement strand
CCCCAGTTGCCGAAGAAAGGTCGAGTAAAGGATTTTGATACTTTTGAGAGATTTTTATGTTTCTCGAGGCCCGCAGAGAGCGTGACTATACGAACAGCGTAAGTTATGAGTAGACGGTGAAACAAAATACGAAAAAATCATTTATCCTTATACCCAAAAAAGTACAACTGATTTAATAAGTTTTTCCAGTAAAAGAACGTCGCCACGAAGTTAGTTGTTGACCCAAATTATATTAGCCCTACCACTCAAGGGCAACTTCTTCGCGGTCGCTATTCCAAGCGGAGGTTTAAATTACCATCATAAGTTAACGTATGGGATTTGCAGAAGACAGTAAGAATTTCTTGGCATTTTTTGCACAGCAACAAATTAATAGATAAAGGTATAGGAGATTTCTTAATCTTGTTTTACCCCTTGTTTCTAGTTAGGCTGCCCCGGACAAACAGCCCTGTTCCAATGTTGTAGCTGCTGCTGGATGCCCTGTGGTGTATGTGTTTCCTAGTGTGCTGGCTCCCTGCTCTCTCCTCTTTTCCGCTTCCTGCCCATCCTCCTTTCGAACAGAAAATTCAGCAGAAATCATTCGACTGCACGCTGATTGTTAGAGGTGCACTCTGCTGGCAGTAATATATCATTATAAGTTACCCTCAACCAAAATGGGCGAGCAGTTATTATGGTCTGTAAAGAATGGAGATATTGCAGAAGTAAAGCAAGTCGTTGAATCACCTGTAAGTACCATTCTGTGATCATTGTCGGAAACAAATCCAGAACAAGTCTAATATTAATGGGAGACCCAAATATTCTGTTTATTTGGAGGAAGTGACTGTTTGTCTTTTTCTGTTTTTAACTGCTAACCTGCGGCCTTTGGCACAGGTATGATATGTGGAAAAAACCGAGACCGCCTGCATGCCGGAAATTATGTCGACTTTTTTGTACTGCAAGGGGTGAATGATGGCTTATTCAGATCAGACGCCCTGGGCAAGATTTGAAGGGATAAAAGATGCATATATTTTATAAAGTCAGTTTAAAGCAGGCAAACCAATGCGTTAATTTATACGAAGCAGAGATATTATTTAGCAGTGAATTGCAAGCATAAGCCTAGATAAATAACTATTGTTCAGTTGATACAGGTACTGCTATGTAGCTAGCTTACGAGATCAGCGAAGAAAGTTATTTCCTCCTTCTATTCTGTTGTCATCCCCAATGATATATTGGTGAGACGTAGATGAGGATGCACATGACTATATTTGCTATCTCCGATAGGGGTTATCGCTTAAAGGTCTTGCGGTGATGTTCAAAATTGTTAAGGACGTGAGAAGTACTTTTAAGAAATCCGTTCTTACTTTTTAAAGTGAATGTTATCAATAATAAGATTAATTTAGCAAGGAAGAAGTTCGATCGAATGACATTGAAAGTCTTGGGATAGTCTACTAGGAACGTAGAGGGTTCACTATACTAGGAAGCATATATTTTTATGAAATTTAGTTAATCTAGAGTCTAGATATGATATCAACCTATGATTTGGGTCATGTAAACAATACTTCTGATCCCATCAAGTAGTGTTTATGTAGAGAGAGGGTGTGATTTGTGGCTCTATTGAGCCATATGATGAGCTTTTACGCACATTCTAAGAACCAACAGATCAGGCAAACAAACCAGAAATGCTAAAAGTCGTAAACAGGGTTCCCACAACTCCTAAAATTCCCAAAATATCCTAAAAAGAGAACTATCCTTGAAAATCCTAAAAAACACAAATTTCAGGAATATTTTGCTGTTGTCCCAAATTTCTCTTAAAGTTTTCATAAGTTGACTTTGACTTGAAATTACTATCATAAGAGAAAATTTTAATGTGTCTAAAACAAACTATTGGGGCAGTGATTCATTGGTGGTTTTTATGATTTTTAGTTGAGAAATTGTTTTTGGTAGGGGGGATAGTGAAATTTAAATTTAGCCTACTTATATAATGTGAGTGACCCTTTATCCATTATTTTCCCAAGCATTCCTCAATGCTTACTAAATTTCTCAAGAATCTGCAAAACCTCCTAAAGAAAGGTGAAGAAATCTCCTAAAGTCTCCTAAATATCCTTAAAAGGTTGGCGAAAAGAGAGTGGAAACCCTGTTAAATGCTTGAAGGTGGAATGCTGGAAGGCTAGTGGCATGAACTGGTATGAATTGTGTATTGCTTCTTTGAGATCTGGCTGTAGGTTGGATATACCCTGGAATCCAGATGTACGCCAACCCATGTTGAGCTTTATAGAACAGAGTTTGTCTGGCTACAAATCAATGTTCCTGAAGTAATGGTCACCTCAGTGATGATTTCATCTCTGTAACACTAGACTGCCAGTCGTATGGGGTGGTGTTTCACTTCTACTTGTGGGCACCTATAGATGGTATATTGTGCCTGGGTGATTTTCCTCTTCCTGGTGACCCTGAGGACAGATCATTTCTTCACATTAAATGCCATTTGCCATGTTTTTGACCATGTGACTAATCTGTTCAGGTCCTCCTGAAGCTTTGTAGCATCATCTAGGGGGTTTACTATCCTGTACAGGACAAAATCATCAGCAAATAGGTGTATCTGTGATGTGATGTCATCTCCTATGTTGTTCACGTAGATCAGGAACAGTAAGAGTCCAAGGATTGTTCCTTGGGGAACCCCAGAGATTACTTGTGCTGGTGACGAGGTATCTTCATCTACAACTACTGTTTGTTGTCTTGTGGTCAGCTATTGGCCAATCCATGTATGCAAGTTGCCACAGACTCAGCAATGATCTAACTTATGGAGAAGGCATTGGTGAGGGACCATGTCAAAAGCCTTTGAGCAGTCTAATATTAAGACATCCTGTTGGTTTTATTGGTCCAGACCCTTGGCAAGGTCCTCCACTGTTTGCACAAGCTGGGTTTTGCAGCTGTGGTTCCTAGTGAAGGTTCAGCACGGATTTCGTAGAGGCCTGTCTAGATGTGACATGTATTTTCGTAGGGGCATACCTGTCTAGATGTGACATGTATTTTTGTTGCATTTGAAGAAGCCGTTGGTGAAAACAAATCTGGCAGGAATAATTTAAAGAAGGGAGTTGTATAAATTGTCCTATAGCAGAGAGCTATTAAGATAAGAGCTGGCTATGCTTCTGGGGTCTTACAACACAGCAAGGACCCTTTGGACAATTTGGTCTTGTAATACCAAGAATGAAAGGGAACTGAAGACAAGGCTTATCATAGGCACAATATTCAAACAGAAAAAGTACATTTATAATGTTTCGAGATATTCTTTCTCAGAAAAAATATACACCTTTAATGACGTAACAATCTCATAGTCATAACTTATAACACAAATACTATGGGTTAACAAAGCTTGTGTTGAAGAGATGGAATTATGAAAAGTTGGTTAGTGGTACAAAGTTTGAATATTACGTTGAGTAATAGATTCATTTTGCTAAACGTTTTGCCAAGTTTTCTTCTGACCAAAATATTGGCTAATGAAGTGGCCACTATCATTGCAACTACCATAGAATGGGAATGTTTCCTTAAGTTTTGTTACAAGGATGAATATAGCAGGGACCAAGAATTTTTTACAGTAGAACCATGCCCAAAAAGATGCTGCCTGTTGCCCATCCTATCTGTCACACATGAACCTTTATTAGTTTATAAATTCATGTGTCATTGTGGGAGGGAATATATAGGGCATGTGTTGCAGAGGTTTCATGACCACATTGTGCAACACGTGCCAGCCTTCATTAGTAGATGCAGGAAATTTTCGAAAATTTTACTGGATCGTGCAGTCAACAGATCCTAAAACTGACTCGGCAATAGGACAGCATTTGCTTGAAAACTCATCATGTGCTGACAACTGTGAAGTGGATTCGTTTAGGGTACTAGCCAAAGCCAATCTCCTTTTTATCTTGCCGTTTTAGAAGCCTCTTTTACGAAAACGAAGAAGCCGGTATTCTGTCAACAAAAATAATTGTTTTACAATTCATGCCTCTTTCAATAACATGAGTGACAGGAAAGCTTGCTTTCTCGTGACTATTATTTTCTAGTACATGTTTGGTCTTCTCATTTCCTGTAAATTCATCATCAAAGCCTTCTCACTTCACTCCACACAATTGCTCTGAAGGGCAAAAACATTTAGCAAAATGAGTCCGTTACCCAACGAAATATTTAAGTATAAGTTAAGGTTTGGGTTTTCAAATCAATGGGTTGTGGGTTCAAATCCCCTCACCTCCCTTAGTGAAAAAGCAAGCTATTTTGGTAATGCGCTACTCATGATAAATATAAAATAATAGCTATGTGTCTGCTGAGTACTTATATATCTCTGGCACTGACGAAGGCTCAAACTCGAAACACAATAAATGAGTGGTAGATATGCAGATTCTATGCAGATAATACCTACTTTGCCTCAAGTGCCCTTATTAGTTTTTACTTTAAGCGATGGCCATTTTGGAGAAAATACTCTTTATGACTCAAGGCTTTGAAGGCTTAGACATGTTCTTTGAAAACATGCCAAGGATTTGAGGAGAACCAGGGTACCATCTTTTCACTGATGTGATTGAGACAAAACCATTTATAAGACACTCTTTGTGAGGCAACTCTATTATTTACTGCCAATACCATGTTTTCTCTCTCTATTGCTTATGTGTAGTAATATCAATTTATGTATGAAAATCACACCACAAACACTTTACACAACTTTCATTTCAGAATTGTGATTTGAATGCAGAATTAATGAATGGTCGTATGGCACTCCACTATGCTGCAGACTATGGACAGGCAGAAGTGATTGGATATCTAATAGAAAAGGGTGCAAAGGTCAATGTAAGTAGAATCATGCCTCTGCTGTATATTATACCATGTTAATCATTTCTTATAAATAGTTCTGCTCTGTGTATGCTACTACCAGCATTATGTAATTAGCTACTGTACACAGGGGGCCTCACACTCAACTTACATGTGATGTTGTCTGGTAAATAATTTATATGGCTCACCCGTTAAAAATGTGACAGGAGACCCACAATCATACTATATCATGATATGAATGTTTTAGTTACTAGGATGCAATCAGTGTGTGTATATGAGTGTGTGTATGTGAGTTTGTTAAGGATAAAGCAGATTAGATTAGGATGGTGCCAAACATCGCTTCTCGGCCTTTGGCAAGGAATGGATGTAGTATCTGTGCTGACTGATGATGTATGGTATTCATAATCCATGAGAGGTGGTTGTCCTGGGCAGTTGAGCATGCTTCATGGCTTGCTTCTCTGCCCGGTAGCACAAATGGAGGGGTGTCACCCTTGGATGCCCCAGCTGCCCTTTAGTTATTAGTTAGCCTGTTTGGTGGTTATTCTCTTTATTTAGGGTAGTTTCAATGATGGGTCCACTGCTCATCAGGGGTCTTTGATTGAGAGACTGCCAACAATGTTGAGTGGTAGAACAATGTATGGTTTGGCCCTTCTAAAGACTTGTGTGACTGAGTGACAGAACAATGAAGGACTTGTCTCTTTTAGATGCTACTGTATACTGTTTATAAAATTCACAGTAGATTCAACATCAAATTCACTGTTTATTAATTACCGGTATGGTTACTTTGATACAACTTCTTGAAGAGTATATCATATTACAGTATTTTGATATTTTCAGTTTAAGTTATTTTTTCTTTGATAACAAGGGAAGTTAGATTATTTAAGTGAGAGAAGAATCAGTAACACTGGCCATTGGCAACAGCTCTTTTGTAACATTGATATAAAGGATGTGTCATTACCTACTCAAATGTAAGATTGTGCTCTTGATAGTTCATCCCTATATGATATTACTAAGATCACCTCTTCCATGTTGCAATTGGTTCATGTATCTTTAATGAGAGTGCCAGGTAGCAGATACTTTGACTTCAATAACAAGTAGTCTCTCCATAATCTCTGAAATTACCTTTAAGACTTCCTAGGTTCCAAACTTTGTGAAATAGAAATTTCTCATTATATCTTCTTCAGTTACCAGACAAACATGGAATTACACCATTATTAGCTGCTATATGGGAGGGACACACGGAAGCAGTCAAAGTCTTACTTAGTAAAGTAAGTACCCTTGAGATGTATACTGTATTTCCTCTAATTATGGACCCATCTTTAATCAATTGAGGGAACCAAAAAGTGCATCTTTAATTAGACAGGGTTTATAATTTCCAAAACAAACTTTTACAACAGAAGAGCATTTGGAGTTTCAATTAAAACTTTCAAAGTACACTTTTACTTTACACCACCAATGCGTTTTTGTCACTGAATGGCAGCCAATATGGGAGTGACAAACCATTTTGTTGAAAGAACTTGCAAAAATTTGAGGCTGTGATATTGGCATTTTAGAATGAAAATTAAGAGTAAAATATTTATTGGACCAGAAGCAAACTCTACCAGAAGAAGCCTTTCTGCAACCCTCATGTGGTTTGCACTTTTCTGTTTAAACAATTGCCCCTTTGCAGTGCTTACATGACGTCTCTTGAAATATATGTTTTTTCATATAAATGTACATGGGACCTGGTAATAATTGTGGGAACTGAAAAGGAGGTCTATAATAAGAATGGGTCTATAATTAGAGGGGGTCTATAATTAGAGGGGGTCTATAATTAGAGGGGGTCTATAATTAGAGGGGGTCTATAAATACTTGACATGATACAAAAGGGGGTCTATAGTTAGAGGAAATCCAGTATGTTATTATCTGCAATTCAGATGCTGGTATGAAGTAGAAGGAGAACTTTGCCAACCTATTTAATTTTATTTAGGGTATTACTGAAAATTTGCCCAACAATTTCCATCTGTGATAGCACATCTAGGATTCATCAACCAAACTGAGCATTGATTTTGTATTTGGTGCAAGGTATTTCCATACCCTATAATATAGTGCCCAATATTAAATTGTAATACTCAGGTTTAGCGTTATTCTGTATGAAAGTGTTACCTCCGATTTTCTTTCCACGAGGTTGGACCTTCCATTAATGCCATTTTGTAATAAGTGGCAAAAATATCAAGCTTAACGTGGGTACTTTGGAGAAATCACACTCATCTAAGTACAAAGAATAAATTGTTTTCTAAATTCTAAACATTTTATTCCATATTCCTGAATACACATGAGACAGATAACTGCTTTTGGGGTAACTAACAGTATTTGTTTGAAATTGGCCCATGGGTTTGCAAGGAGAGCAACATAGAGACATGCAAGATACCAAGAGGCACATAGATGCTTATATCTAAGATGGACAGAAGTCAATTGGTTAGCTTTGGACTGTGCTCTGTAGTTTGGTACTGTATTGACAATGTCAGGAGCTAGTAGAGGCTTGACATGCAACCAGTGTCAATGTAGATAACAAGTTTTTATGTTTTCGCTGATTATTAGAAAGGTACTAGGGGGAAAGTGTGAGATGTTTCTCTAGTTAGTACTTGATTGATTAAAGTTCCTGTATTAGCAAATGAACAAAATTAATTCATAGTCAAGTAAACTTCATGTATTGTTGTTCAACTACTTCATTTTGTAAATGATGAGTCCTTTTTAAGTCATTGATCTAGTCTACAAGTCAGAACTCAGTCTTTGAATGCATCTGATAACATGTTGCACTGCGCTATACTCAGTGATACCACCATGGCAGCTTATACCCCCTGCAAAATGGAAAACTATAATTTGCCCCACCATTTCCATCCCTGCCCTTTCCAGCTTGGAGATGATTATATAGTTACAGACTTCAGTGATCTCTAATAAGTATATCCAGGACACATGAATTTCCCCCTTTCTGAACCAACTTCCATGTATTGTGACAACACTCATCTACCATTTGCAGTGTGCCCTTTTCAGCCCATCTATGATTGTTCCACTTCTAAGTACTACCCATTGTGGCAACTACCCTTGTAAGGGAAAGCAACAGCTAGTGACAGTTATGTCTACAGGTATCATATTATATATTTTTATTCATTTTTAGTTTCTGACATTATAGTGATAATTAATAAATGCGATCGATATTGATGTTGATACTATTGGATGATGCTTTGCATATAATAGTTGCAATTATGAACACCAGCCTGATTGTTCTGTCAGTCTCAACTACTAGGATAATCAGTAAGAAAACATTTGTATTAAAGAAAAATATTTAAAAGGATTAATTTTTTAAGTCTAAAATAGGGGGGTACAATCACCTCAGGCAAGGGTCAAGTGTAGCATCTGATTGGTCACAGATGGTTTCCTTGTTCTGTAAGAGGCAGTATAACAAGTAGGTTGAGTATACCTTATGGCTTCCTCCTGAGCCTGGTAGCCCAGTTGAGAGCCATCAACCCAAGATGCTCCACCTACCTATATTATATGGCCTGTTTGGCAGTTCGACGTATTATGTTTGGATCGTTTCATAGTCAGACCCACTGCTCATCAAGGGTTTTTTGATTGAGAGGCTGCAAAAAACTATTGGAGACGTATCAATTGACGTAGCCCTGTTGTGCCTTCCTACCCTTACCTGGTTGTATGTAAGATTACTTTTGTGCTATGTGTTGGTGTAATTAAAATTTGTTTGCATTATTACTACAGGGAGCTAATAAGAATGGTAAAGCACCTGATGGTTCCAGTTACTATGACTGTGCAGAGAGTGAGGCAGTGAAAGCATTGCTGAGATGAGTAAGGCTACTGTGGATTGGACAATCAGTGGTAAGTGTATGGCTATATTTTCAAAAGAATGTTAGAATTACGAGGAAGCTCTGCCTACTTCAGTAGTGGCACCAGTTCTTAAAATTAGATGAACAACTTTGAATGTACTTTTAACTGCCCTGATCCTTTGACACTATAACGTATCACAATAATTATTACAACGAATTGGAAAATTTGACCTTTGAGAGTTGGTCAACAAGTCCCTGTCGGTGCGATTCCCCTGTATATTTCACATAGTATTTTTCATGTGAAGCTTTTGACATTGTGTAGTTGGCTTGTACAGTTGCCACTTTTGTCATAGAATATATTATAGTACTGCACGAAATAGTGAAAATATTGTGTACTTAAAAGCATTTTTCGTCCGACAGTCTTGAGAAATGATGGAAATGAAATGTACGTACTCATTAATGTTTTCGCTCTTTCGTACAGTATTCTTGTTTTGTACCGCAAACAATCTGCTAGAATAAAGTGTGTTCATATCCCGTAGAAATTTAAGTTTTAAAAATTTTACGTTTTGTGAATGTTTTAGTCAGCTGAAACATTAGTCAATGTGAATGTCATCATATGATCAAATCAAGGTGTTAATTATAGTTTCATTTTCTTTTTCCACTGCAACAGGGTTAGAAGAATCAATTGGCCATTCAAGTGGTCATTCTCTTTAATGAAGACATCGATCCTCTTTGCTCTTACCCGCGGCAAAGTGGAGTTCTGTACATTTTAGCGTGTGACGTCTGTAATTTTCGAAAGAAGGGTATTGGAATAGCGCCCGAAGTATCGAATAAACATAAACTGGGTCCCAGATCCTTTGGACGCAGTCCACCTATCTCGTATCAACTTTGAACTGCTGACAAATTAATTTCTTTTGTATGATTTAATATACTCTGATCGTTGTTATATTTTTTTGACAAATTGTGTCAATAATCTAGATAGGGACGATCTTTAGATGCCACATAGACGCGTTAGAGGATGAAATGGATGTTGCTTGGACACCGTTGAAAGGGTCACAGTAGAAAACAATTAGCATTTGCAGAATACGTGGCTTCCAATTAAAGTAGAAGGTGCAATCACGCAAATTCACATGCACAACGAAACAACGGGTATTTATGGTATTTGCAATTCACATTCAAGTTTCCTGTGTTTCATGGGTAATATCTCTCAGGCATTTTACACCGAGGTACTCTGTTTGGCTATGCTTCGTTTCACAAAAGACAATTCGAGTAAGATAAGGAAGACACTTTTCTCTAATGAATCCCATGAGCCAGTAAACCCCTCTAGTGAATTGGGTGGTAATGATGGCCGTGATAGGCCGTACAACAGACCGTAACGAGTGTGTAATCAGCGTCAATGCAGTTATGTCGGTTTTCTTGGCCCCTGGTTCCCAGTTAATTTTAATTAGATCTGTATCGGTATTGCATGGTCAATTAAAGATGAGCATTGACAGCCAACTATTGGCCTAAGATAAACTGTCCATGTAGCAACAGAATTGTGATATTATTATGCGCAGTCTGTGTACATAGGGTCTTAAGTTTGTTTGAAAGAAAAGTTGAGAAACAACTCGAGTTCTCACACGCATTCAAAGACGCCAAAGACACCCGTAACTGATCATTAATTGTGAGGAGGACTACAGGGTTGCCATAGCAACAATGGCTGAGAGCTGCTACCTTAAGGTATCGACTAGTGGCCGGAAGAAATCAGAAATCTATCAGTGTTATTTTGGTTTGACTCAGCATTTGGAACATTTCTCAATTTTGTAACTTCAATTTTTATGCGTATTATGAGCAAGAACACACTATGATTGCAATCTCTTCAATATTGTGTTGTCATTTTGTTGTTGTTGTTGTGTACTAACGACAATTCTCTTTATATGCAAAAATGACACTGAAAGATGTTAATATTTGAAAATTCTTAAGCAACTTAATTTTCGGTCGCGTTTTGAGTTTTTTAATTTTGACGATGAAAGCGGTACTAACGCTGCTTAACCAGTTGCTGATCATTTGTACGAGCATATTGGTTCTCAGAATAAAATATGTTTCGTCAGGAAGAAAGAATTTTAAATGTGAATTTAGAAAAGACACTAGAGTGCGATAACTATCAATGCATCCCTCTTAGGTTTTCGTGCTCCAATAGGAACCGATAACACACCCTATCCGAGCCAAATTGACACCTCCTGAACTCTCTCTCTCACACACACACCTCTGTAAATCCTGGCGCAGTAGCCTCCCTCTCAGGCTCTCGCGCTCTAATGGTAACATTCACTACAGTCTATCCTTACCAAAAGGCACCCCCTAAACACACGCACACACCTCAGTATGTATCCTGACTCGGTAGCCTCCCCCTCAGGTTCTCGCGCTCTAATGGTAACATTCACTACAGTCTATCCTTACCAAAAGGCACCCCCTAAACACACGCACACACCTCGGTATGTATCCTGACTCGGTAGCCTCCCTCTCAGGGTCTAATTCTTCGCAGTGCAGTATTACAAATACAAAAACCACTTAAAGGGTATTTGAGATTTAAATAGGAAAAACTTGAGACTTAGGGGGTTCAACAGCTACTAGCATATTTCATTGCCTTTCTTGTGTCAAAATGGCAAAACCAAAGAAAGGGGTTGATTAATATTAGCCCTGTTTACTCCTTTGTTGCACATGTTTTTGTTTGAAATCTAGTAAGTTACAACTCCTTTATTGACTGTTAACTTCATGAAATACTTGCTAAATATTGATGACGTGAAAAAATTTCAAATTTCGCCGGACCAAGGGGCGCTCTTGAAAATTTTGGCAGCTCAAGAGAGGGTTAATTTAGGTTGAAAACCCGGAACTGGGTGACCCGCGATGTTTATATGCTTTATGTCTCTAGTCGCCATATTACTGTAGCTCACAATTATCAAGCGGTATGGATCGATATCCCAGTCAACGCAATAGAATGCCATCCTCTCTATGCCATGTGAATGACTATGGATGGACTGCCATTTGGCCAGACTTTATGTCCAAAGTCCATTGAAAGTTACAAAGTATCATCAGATGAGGAATTTTCTCGCCAGCATTTCATCGTCAAAGCGTGCTTTCTGTTAGCACTTAACCGCAGTTCTTGCGGTCGCCTCTGCCAAATATATATTGGAATACTGCGCTGGGGCATGAGAACCTGAGAGGGAGACAGGGTTTACAGAGGTGTGCGTCTGAGTTTAAGGGATGTCTTTCAGTAAGAATAGAGGGTAGTATCTGTTCCCATTGAATACGGATGCTTCCCATGGTCCGCAATGGCGCCCCTACTGGGTGGCTGGGAGTGCTGCATAGCACGTTGTTTTTTACCCGCTGGCCGAAAATAGGTCGCTGCACCCTTGGTTGCTTAAACTAGCCCACTATTTAATAGTTAGCCTGTTGGCTAGTTTTTTATTCTTTGTTTAGGGTACTTTCAATATCAGGCTCACTACTTATGAGGGGCAGTTGATAATTACACTACAGGATGGGAAATTGCGCAGACACCATTTCTGGAATAGTTTTGTTTCGCGCAGCTAACGGATAGCTTCTTAAAAAATATAATTGAAACTTGACTAGTACATCGTCACTTAACAAACGGATCTCCACACTTTGTAACTACATTGAAAGGTTTGATTGGTGTTTTTAATGTTCCGCAACAGTAGTACGCTTTCCACCTACACAAAGGATCATTTCTTGAGTCGTTACATTAGTCAATAGGAAACAATAAGGTGAATAGTTATCTTTAGTGTGTATTCCAATGATGCATTACCAGGAAAGGATCTAAATGGGTGTATATAGTTCATAGGATCAAAAAATGCTGTTAACGTTTGAATAGAGATGTCATGTACTAAATACGACCTCCAAGAAAAGACTATGGAGAGGATGGCCGGTAACTACTCAGAATGTATCACCTCTTTGGTTTTAGAGTTTCTGAAGACGAGT
>JAAAKM020001585.1:0-11763 GCA_010016025.2 Alatinidae sp. Z8VKAUB7J3 | reverse complement strand
GTTCGATCCATTTCACTACTTGAAGTGTTATCTAAACTCCAAAGAAAGTTAAATATTTCTGGACTCCATTTGGCACCTTCAAATAGTATTGTTAAGACTATCGGACATTCACGAACTATCTCCGAACATTCCAGAACATTATCGTCTATGAAAACAAAGTTTGATAAATGCAGATTGAGTTTTTCTGATGCACAGTGTAAATTCTCAGACTTGGGTGACCAATTGGCGTAAACCAGCACAAAATCTTCTAACGTTAAGAGGAAATCCTCTGAATGCTTTTGGAAGGTCGCTTCAACATCAAGAACATCATTCTTGGTAAGTAGGACAAGAAGAAAACCTTCATGTCGTTTTCGTTTGAGGAACTCCTGCAAATACTTGTTCATCTCCTTCATTTCGATGTCATCGTTTGCACATTCTCCATTCCACAAGGTGTAGTCACCATCTACTGCGATTACTTTATACGGTTTTTGAGGAAGAAGAATCTGGAGTAAATTGTGGCAGCTAAAGCAACGCAGAGCCTCATACCCTTCCACATTGAAAGGCATGCAGTACTGCGCCTGACTGAACGCATCAGACTGACCTAGAATTGTCTGTGGTAGTCGTTGCATGCTACAAGTTGGACTTCGTTTAATCATTTCCAATATCTTTCCTTTTGGTGAGCAGTCAATAATCCTGGTGTGACATTTGCTTTTATTTTGGGACTTACTTACTGCGTCTTTTAAGGCAATACAGGTATTATCATCATCAGACACTGTTAAAACAAGTCGACAAGCAAATGTTTCTGGTAACACATGATGCAATTCTTGCATAAACATAACAGGTGATGAATAGTGGATGCTTCTTAATGGTAAGCTTGATCGCAGCAAGTCGTTCCACAAATGTTTCTTAAATTCTTCCGTTAGTTCAAAATCAGAAATGATTTGAATTTCTTTGGCCTCTTCGTTTATGAAACATTGCAACATTTTAGCAAAGTAAGAAAGAAAGTTCGTGATATCAGCATCAGTAAAAGAGCTCTTGGAATACAAACAACCTACTTTTAGCGTGTCACCTGAAATCCATGTTATAACTTGGCAGGCATGATCTAAAGTTGAACATTCATGTCTGTGAAACTTTCCATTTCTTAAATCTTCCAACAATGCATCAGCCCAGTACACGCATCGAACTTTTCCTCTTCCACAACTTCTAGTTTCTGACAACACCGTGTCCGTCTGTCCTTGATACACAAACGTTAGTTCTGGCTTCCAGCCCTTGTAATAACCATGCTGTTGAAGTACTCCGAACCCAAATCCCTTATTTGGAATATCTTGCAGATGATCGTTTATGGCTTTGGCATTGTCTTGAAGTGAATGGTCAGAAGAAAAAGAATGGGCCATCGGGAACTGAGAGGTAAACCATCCTACCGCATTGCACATGTTTAAATGGCTGCACTGCCTTCCGTGACTCTCAAGACAAAGTGTGACGTTTGACTGATTGGTAAGTAGCTCCCATGCCTTCATGGCGCATGTAAGTAGAAGTGCTTCTGTTGTTATTCCTAAATCTTCCTTTATACGGAGGATGTTCTCAGCTTCAAATTCTTTTAAGGACCATTTCGCATCGGAAAAACAAGGAAGGTCTTCATTTTTTATGGATTTGATATCATTCTTATCAACCTGTGAGTTCCAATACTCCACTTCTTTCTCATATACATCAACAGCATGTTCTCCCCTAATGTATCCACAATATTCCTGGTAGCCTATTTCAGGTTTAACCGTACAGTCCCCTCTCAGGAACGAGGCAAGATTGTCTATCAGAATCCCTTGAGAGACAATGTCCACTGCACCATGGTGCAGTAATAAGAGTACATAGGTAGAGGCTTCTTGTGTCATTATCACAGGATACATCGTGTAACCATTCATCATGTTTAGTTTTGCTTCATACTTGTCAAATATACGATGTAGCTCGGCCGAATACTGTAACTGACCCCTGTCTCCCTGTATTGCAATTACTTCTGTTTCAGCAAAATCTCCTTCCTCGGCATATCTGATGACAAAATCGCCATCAGAGTATTCAATTCGGGAACGTAATATAGGATGTATGTGACATAAATGCTTGACTCCTTCCTTTAAAAGACTGGTTTCCACTGGAAAGTCAAAATGCAGCAGTAGAGATAAAGAATAGCCAGTGGTCGTCTCCAGCTTGGTCCTATGCCTTGATAAATACTGGTGTAATATCCCAACCGGAGCAAAAGACTTCTGTAGAAAGTTAGGGTCATTTAGCTCGGACTCTTCAGCTAACCTGTCTTCCTCGTGTCCATTCGCCGTATCGATCGTTTGAATCAAACGTCTCGCTGTTCGTTGAGTAAAAAGATCAAGTGTTGTTACCTTATACTTTAGATATTGCAGCTTCCTTACCACGTGAATAGCAAGGAGCGAATCTCCTCCAAGATCATTAAAGAAATCTTGATCCAGGTAATCAATAGATTCGATTGGTAGCACTTGTCGAAACGACTCAATGACGTCGATTTCGACTTTAGTCAATTCCTTTTTCATACCTTCATCTCTCCTTCTCCACTTGGTGGCTGAATCCTGTAAAGCCAATTTTAACTTGCCCTTGTCTACTTTCCCATTTGCATTTAGAAGAGGCTTTCCAACTATTGCAAAGACTTTCGGAACATAGGTATCAGGTAGATGGCATCGAAGGTAATCCTGTAGAGAAGATAGAAAGCTGGTTTGGTCCTCAACCTCCTTTTCAAGTATCATAACTGCACCAAGAGTCTCCTTCTGATTTATAACTACTGACGTCACCCAACTTTGCTTGACTTCTCTAAAACTAGAGATTCGTGCCTGCACCTCTTCCGTGTCTATACGTATGTTATTGATTTTGCACAAAACATCGGTTCTTCCAAAGCACAGAATTTCTCCATTGTTCTGCAATACTCCAATGTCATAGGTTACCAGCATCTTACCTCCCATCCATTCCCATGGTGCTCTTTCAAGCCGTTCAGAAACATTGACAGAACCAATATAATCCGTCAGTAAGCAAGGTCCAGAAATGCAAATGGTGCCCTTTATTCCTGCCTTAACAACTTTTCTGCTTTGATTCGTTAGCGATACTGTAACATTCTGTATTGGAATTCCTATAGGGACAGTTTTCATCTCTGGTGAAATTTCTGTGCTGTCAATACGAGCTGCTATGCACCCAACTGTGGCCTCAGTAGGTCCATATTCATTCCAGACTTCAAAATGTTCCTTACCTTTAATTCTCTTTAAATTTAACAAAGACTGCACTTCCAGGGTTTCTCCACCAAGTACGAATTTACACGCTGAAAATGGTTTGCAACTGGGGATAAAGAGCAGCGTGTCAAGTTGAAGTGGAGCTAGTTTCATGAAGGTAAAGTTTGGAAAAGTTCGCAGTTGTTCCTGGAAGTCGATAAAGTTCTTCATAGTGTATATGCTCGCTTTGGCAAGGAGAGGCGGGAAAATTGATGTAATTGTAAAGTCAAAGGTCAGCGGTGAAAACAACGGGATATGTGAAGCCTCAGAAAGTTCATACGTATCAACTGCCCATGTAATGTAGTTCTTAAGGGCCTGTTGGGGTATGCAAACGCCCTTGGGAGATCCGCTAGTGCCACTTGTAAACAGGACATAGGCCTCATCGTATGGACCAGTCTCTTTGGCAAGTTTTAATACTTTGCTTTTAATCATTTCCTCGTTGATATCAGCTGTGTAGCGTCTGATTGACGTAAAGGTAATTTCTTGACAACGACCTGGCTTGCTGTCTAGCTCCCCCTCCTTTCTACCTCGTCGAAACAGAGCGTCAAACCTAAACTCAGTTAATTCATTCTTGACTGTATGGATCTTGGAACTGAATTCAACGGATTTAAGTTCCTGAGACTCGTCACAAACGGCTTGCAAGAATTCTTGAGATAAGAATAACTCATTGGACCAGTTGGTTTTAACCTTAAAGGCAGGGTTGTTCTCTTTGAATTTAGTAGTAGAACGAATAAGATCTCCACGTTTTTCCAATGCCATCACATCTCCCACAAATAGTACGCCATCATCCTTCAGTAAGTGAATACAATCGTTTATCACGTGATAAAAGTAGTTGTGACTCGGAAAGCAGTGGGCAACACTGTTCAATATTACCACATTAAATTTTTGACCCTTAAACTTCTGCCCTATTTTGTTAGCCTCACATTGCTTATAAACCACATTCTTGGCTCCAATCCTCTGCTTCGCGATCTCTATCATCTCCTTCGAGAGGTCAGTAGCAACGTACGTCTTGCATAGAGGAGCCAAGACGGCCGTTGTGAGGCCAGAGGAGCAACCGATCTCTAAAACTTGACTTGTGTCTTCCCTGAGATACGGGTGTAACTTTTGGTACACGTTCTTACTATATTCATTCATCTCCTCTTTAGTAAAGTATTCATCGGTGTAAGAATTCTTCCAGCCTCCGCCTTGAATCGAGTCTTCTGCCAAGGTTGCTACACTATCCCATAGTGATACTTCCATCAATGGTGATGACTCACCCCTGCTGTCATCATAACTATCTTCTCCTAATAAAATTACATTCCTGACATCTCTGCATATCCATCGCAAATGATTTGCTGTAGACAGTGTACTTTTGTCACACATGATGCATACAATTCCAGCTCTGTTTGTGAGTTCTTCAATTCGTGCCTTTGGATGATTTGGATCAAGTGGAACAAAGCTATACCCACCGTAGAGACATGACAACAAACCGACAAACGTGTATGGCCCATTTTCAAGAAGAATTGCTATTCTGCTTCCTCTGCCTACATGACAAACTTCGCTCATGTAGTAGGAAACATGTATCGCGTTACGATGAATCCTCTGAACTGATGTAGACTCCATAGAACTCATATCAGTAACATCTGCCGGGGAGACATCAAGAACTTCAAATAAGTTCGTTGCAAGACTTTGCCGACCAATGTCTCGAGTGACACCCTTAACAATCGATTTTCTTGTTACTACTTTTCTCAGCGATGTTTCTTTGATTAGGCTCTTCAAGTCACACGACGGCTTTTTAATTAAAATGTCCAGCAGGTTCTTATAATTAGCACTGATTTCTTTGGCGAGTTGTTCTGAATAGAGGTCAGAATAGTACTCCAGTGTAAAACGCATCGTTGAGGATGTTTCCATCAAGAAGTCAAAGTATAAATCCCATTTTGAAGTGCTGTTATGGATTAGCCTCCTTTCGATTTCGATGTTTTTAGGTGGTGAAACCATATCCCGCCTTAACTCTGTGTTGTGATGACAAATGTTTATCTTAAAAAGAGGAGTTGAAGACGTATCTCTCTCTGGATCCAATAGTTTAACAAGCTGATCAAACTGCATCTTTGAATGCTGAAATGCTGATAAAGTTGTACTTTTAACTGCTGACACAACATCTTTGAAATTGTTAATTGTACCCAGATTGGTGCGCAGCACTAATGTATTAACGAATAGCCCCATGACTCCCGCAACATCTGCATCATCCCTGCCAGCAATTGGGGACCCCACAGAAATATCAGCTTCGTCAGAGTAGAGGTATATTAACACATTCAAGACCGCAAGCAACACTTGGAACATAGTGCAGTTGTTGGCCACTGAAAACTCTTTCAATTTGTTTATGAGTTCTTTGTCGAAGAATTCTGTGATTCTTCCCCCGCGTTGCGTAAATACTAGAGGTCTGTCCTTGTCTCCCGGAATTGTAACGGGCTCTGGGCTGCTTGCCAAGTTAGCCAACCAATATTCTAAGTCCTCTTTACTTTCTCTCCTCGTATCACTTGCAACCTCAGCGTAAATGGGCCTGTTAAAGTTATCCCAGCTTGGTTCACATAATTGCACTTTTCCTTGGGCTAGATGGGCATGATATTTTCTCCAAATGTCATTAAATATGACGAAATGAGACCATCCATCGAAAATGATATGATGAATAACAAGTGTGAAAAACCATTCCTCGTCCCCAGTCCTGTAAAGTGTTATGCGCAGCATTGGCTCTCCTTGTAGTTTAAACGGAGTTTCGTAGTCTTTCTTGTAATAGTCTAGTGCTGATGAATTTGGATTCGCCTGGTGCCTCAAGTCTTTTTCCTTCACTGCTATGTCAAGATCAATATCTATGGTCTGATACGGACCATCTTTATCCTCAAATATTTGGGTGAATGATGCTGCATTTGAATAGAACGTAGCATTGACAGCTGCTACGAACATCTCAGATTCAAGCGGTCCCTTCAGAATAAAGGCGTTTGTTGCGTTGTAGACAGGGGAGTCTGGAGACAACTTATGTAGCACCCAAAGTCTCTGCTGGCTCGGATGCAGGTTGTATCTGTTCGGCTGACGCTCTAGCAATGCTTCTTTAGTGTTAAGACTTCCACCTTCTCTGTTTACATCAGCAACCGCCCCGCTGCGGAAGGATTCCAGTACAAGTCCCTCAATTGTAGTATACCGAGGGTTGCTGTGAAAGTTTTTCATGCATACATTAAGCTCCATCCCGGTCTCTTTTGATAACGAGGCTAGTGTGTACGCCAAGGACATGGAGTCGAGTCCAAGCTCAAACAGATTCTTTTCCTTATTTTCCGACCAGTTGATTTCAACTCCTAAAGCTTTGTTTAAACTCCGAGTTAAAGCACACTTTATTTTTTGATCCGGAAGATACTGCGCATGACTATTTATTGCATCTGAATGTCCTTTCTGCTCAACATCTTCCATTTCTGTAAGTTCAGTAGTATCAACATCGCTTTGTATTTCAATGACGTCATCCAACCGATTCTTTTCTTTACTTTTGTTCCCTTTAACGTCAAGTTCACTCATAGTTTCGGATCTCAGTTGACTTCCATAGATCAAAGGTTTTGAAATATTTGGCCAATATCTTTTTCGATCAAAAGAATAGGACGGAAGTTGAGGGAAGGGCGTAAAGGACTCTTGCGCTTTACAGACTCCGCCATCAAAGAAGCGCTTAACAATTTCTTGAAAATCCAATCCTCCCTCCAGATGAGATTCCGTTATAATAGATTTATCTTTTCCTATAACTGGAGTGTAGCATATCGTGTTAGCCAAAATCGCATCAACTGGCTCCCCACATAGCGCTAAAGCAAGTTCTTCCATGTTTGTCACTAGTTCCTTCTGTGACTCTGCCTGAACCACCGCTCTGTGATGAAAATTATCCTGTCGACGAGTAAAGTTCAATGTTTTCAATAGACGAGAAAGTTCTCTAGCCGTAAATGAGTTTAATGTGAGAAAATATTGGAGTTTCTGAACCAATCCCTGAAGAGAAATCCTGCTATTTGCTGCAAGCATTAACGGTGCCAGTCTAGTATTTTCCACAGCTTTATTTTCCTTTTTCTCGCCTTTATGACTGTCCTCCAACACAACATGAACATTCGTACCCAGTAGACCAAACGCGCTGACACTTGCCAAACGCCCATCTTCTGCCTTCTTCCATTCCCGTCTTTCCTTGATTACTTCAACAGGAGCTCGTTTCCAGTTAATATGTTTGTTTGGCTCGGTGACATGAATGGACGCTGGAATCGACTCATGTTCAAACGAAAGCAAGACTTTGATCAAAGAGAGAACTCCAGCTGCGCCATCAGCTAAGTGCCCGATATTTGACTTTACTGAGCCAATGGGGATTTTCCTACAGTTGATTGTCGCCCCAACCTCCTTAAAGGCATTATGAATTGC
The DNA here is from genome assembly GCA_010016025.2 of Alatinidae sp. Z8VKAUB7J3. Lineage (NCBI taxonomy): Eukaryota > Metazoa > Cnidaria > Cubozoa > Carybdeida > Alatinidae > Alatinidae sp. Z8VKAUB7J3. Next base: position 4,102 of record JAAAKM020001585.1, on the reverse strand, counting down.
AGAAACCTCAATTGGGTCCCCTAGCTCAGTTCCAGTCCCATGCGCTTCGAAATATCCAAGTTTATTGGGACTGATACCTGCTTTCGTCCATGCTGCAACTAGCATTTTCGTCTGTGCACCAGGATGAGGGGCTGTGATTCCATTCGAGTGCCCGTCGTGGTTTGCTACTGACCCTCGAAGAACCCCATATATGTGATTGTTGTCTTTTAAAGCAGCATCTAGTGGTTTCAAGAGCACGGCTCCACATCCTTCTCCCTTTGCAATACCGTTTGCTTTTGAATCAAAAGCTCTGCACCTCACATCAGGTCCTGTAATACCAAGCTGGTTCCAAATATCTGTTGATGTGCTTATAGGAAGCAAGTCTAGAGTGATTCCACCTGCTACTGCCATTTCACAGTCACCATTAACAATTCCTTGGCATGCTAAATGTACAGCCAATAAAGAAGACGAACAACCCACTGCTACCATCATTGCTGGTCCGTGAAGATCATGAACGTATGACACTCTTGATGCAATGAACGGAGAATGATTGCCATGAGAAACAGATGGGTGGTTCTCTGTGAGGAGATACTTGTACTTGTTAACAGTGTAGCCAACATAAATCCCTGTCTTACTCCCTTTTATGTTGTTTGCGACTCCTGCATCTTCAAACAATTCCCATGTCGTTTCAAGGAAAATTCTTTGCTCAGGTTCAATGAAAACTGCCTCGTTAGAGTTAATACCGAACAAAGGTGCATCAAATTGATCTACTGAGGTAAAGAAAGCCCCAGAGAAAAATGGCGAATTGGGATCCTTTAACTTGTTTTTATAAAGATGCATCACGTGCTGGATATCTTTACGGCGATCTAGTGGAAATTCTTCCACGCAATCAACTTCTTTGTCCATCAGCTCCCAAAATTCCCGACAATCCTTTGCTTTCGGCAATCGGCAAGCGATGCCGATAATCGCTATCGGGTGTTCTTGGCTGGCCATCTGTAGGGAAGGAACATATAAATATCAGCTATTGAATCTGACAGAAAGAAATTTGTACTTCATAAAAGATTCCTTGCTAAGGTGACATCGTATGTAGAGTTTCAGTTTTACTGTTCGAAATTTTACGAAAGCTGGATTTTGTATCCTCTCTCAGATTCTTTGAGGCCGAGGGAAGAATCCTCTACTGATTTATTAATTGAGTCTATTGAGGTGTTACAGATACTGCCTATTCATATGCTAAACATCTTCTTATAAACTGAAATGCTCTCAAAAAATAATCAGAAAATTGATTTTTTTTTGCTTAGAAATATAACCATCATATCAATTTTTCTGATCAGATTACCCCTCCTCCCCCTGGCACTGATTGTGAATGAAAACTAGTTTTACAGGTCTATTCAAAAGATCAGAAAACGAGAAAATTGATAATGCTTTTACACATCTCTCGTCACTTAAAGTCTTCTAAAAGATGCAATCGACACCATGCTGGCTACCATGAACAAGACAGAGCGTCATTTAACATAACACAGCATAGGAGTTACTTGCTATTCCCTCCAACACTAAGATCATTAAACCAAGAAGTTATCTTTTATTCGACTTAGTCTTCATCATACAGTGGAATCCCCCAATAATCTTCAAATCCCGGAACCCTGATTGCGGGTCAATGCCTTATGTTCTTATAATTGTAACGCGAACATCAATTTTTTGATTAATAGATTAAAACTGGTGCAGTATCAATTAATTGATCGATTACACAATAAATCAATCTTCATTAGTAAAAGAATATAACAATTCTTTTAAGAACGGACAAGGAATAATGCCTTTCCTGCTCCTCTGTACTTGATTTCTTCCTTTAAACATGTGATGAGGACTTGCATACCCTTATTACAGCAGTAAAATCAGGGGCATGGAGGGCAAACGCAACAAATTCACATGTTCAAAATCACGATGAACGTTCTATTTATTCCACAACAGTGGTCACTATAGTTATTTCTTGTGCTCGTTTAAGGTTCACAACTATGAAAATACAACTTTCCCGGGGTGAAATCTTCCTAAAATGTCCTTATATTTTCGACTGTGTACACAACTAAGCTACCACTAAAACTGGTGCGACATCAATCAATTAATCGATTAAAACTGATGCAACACCAATTAATTAATCGATTAAAACTGGTGCAGCATTAATTAATTAATCAATTAAATCTGGTGCAATATCAATCAATAAATTGATTAAAACTGGTAAAACATCATTCCACAAAAGTTGCCTCTATAGTTATTTCTTGTGCTCGTTTCAGGTTCACAACTATGACAATACAACTAAAATGTCCTTATGTCTTACGGATAACTCTGCATGAAGAACAAGTTTTACTTCATCCATAATACAGTACAATAAACTCGAACGTAATGTCAGCTCAAACAACTTCTAATCATAATGAAATGCCGTACTTCATTGTGTTAGGGATTATGTCCGTTTAGTTTTCACAACCCTTCATTACCCTGAGCATTTTGATTGTTGTCTCATCCCTGACCACCTAGCCATGCCGTCGATGATCTCTTCAAGTCGCATTTCCCTTGCTTTTTCGTTTAATTTTCCGGATGTTTCAGATGTTTTAGATTTTCTTTTCTCGTGACATATCCTTAAAGCATTGCCTACTATGGTGTTTTTTATCAAACAACTTTCTGAATCAGCCTCTCTCAAAACTACTAGATTTACTTTTTTCTTCCCATAATAATTCGATGTTAGAACGTCAGAACTTTATTCAAAGTAGGGAAAACGGTCAAAGTAGGGAAAACCCCCAATGTAGTAAAAGAATTCAACATCCTGAAATCAGTAAAATAAATGTACAGAATTCGTAAAGCTCCGAACTAGCCATGGTGATGCATACTCTGGTACCGAGCTGAGAAACGAGCATCAGAAAGGAGTTGTAATCACTACGAAGAAAGAAATAGCAATTCATGGCTTTGCAAAGCTCGTTTTGATACAAGTCTACCAGCGACGGGGGAAGATAAGGCGATTTGGGAGCTCCTCTAAGGTGCCTTTGGTCATTGTGTAGAAAGGGTGCTTCGTGCTGATACGCATATCTTGCTGTGAATCAACACAATGTCTGTCGCAATGAATTTCGATTTTGATGAAGCTGAAAAGTGGTCACTGAAAAAAATTGACATTTGGCAAATCATGGGGGTCATGCCCCCTATGCTCCCTGTGCCCCCGTCCCTGTCTACGCATCCACCAATGAAGCTTCTGAAAAGACAAAGATGTAGATTAAGAATTGCTGCTGAAGGAGTTGGACTCAACCCTGTCGACTTGATGATCATAGCCAGCGAACAGTTTTCCTTTGATCCTCTTTTTTGATGAAATTGTTGTGTGCGGGCTTGTTCTCACTACCGGGTTAGCCCATGGTAACTGACCTGTTTAAAGTGAGACAAACTGTGTCCTTATTCCAGCGCCAGCTTGTGGAACTTAAATTCAATACCAACATCGTAGGAAATTGTGAATCGGAGGATGAGAGTGTTGCGATAGATGACTCTCCTCTCATAGAGGTAGCTTTTTCCGGTTTTAAAAAACTGCTACTGCTGGATGTTCAATCTATTAGGCTTACAAATGTAAGTTTAGGATAGGGAAGTGAATGTCAAAGTAAAAATTCTTTGTATCTATCATGCCAGCCATTTGACATTTAATTAGGTTGGGAAGAAAGACACTGAACAGCCACGGGGTGGCTTTAAAAGGGAGGCATCAAAGGACTTTATTGTCCCACGGTACAAAAACCAAATATCAATAACTAATAAACAAATCATGCAAACGGTCCGACTCTACTTTACATAGGAGTAGTGGGTTTATAGCAACCAGGAGTTTAAAAAGGGCATACTGAAAATAATCAACAGTAAAGGGCGGAAACTCATGAATTTAATGAAAAGTGTGAGGGGGCTATGAATCCAGGGTCTTCCTGTCCTTGCAAGCTTGAAGATATGTCATGGCTAGAACGGGCCCGTAGCCAGCACTTCACGTTTGGGGGGGCAAGGCTATATTTGGGGGGGCATCCGGTTTTACATCCTACAGAAAACCACCTTGAACCATGCGGTGACTAGAAACTCTACTACGCTATTTTCTTACGAAAACACAATCGTAACATGA